>JAEIIG010031355.1:0-145354 GCA_018904695.1 Drosophila parvula
TACGGTTGAAGGTTGTATGTTGAAAGATGAAAGCTGTTTCTTCTGGTTTCTTAAGAGAGTCTCTCGTGCTTGGTGTTAAGCTATCGCCAAATTACTGCGGAATAGATAGCTTAAAATCCACAGAAGCTAACCTTTCGAATATGGGTGCTGCTAACTTAATACATATGTATATAATTCAGATGCAAAAAGTTAACAAAGGCAGGTTAAATATTATACATTTCTCATTGAGATTGCAATCAACTTAATTTGACATAACACGTAAAAGTGCAAATTGTTTACTTTATGATAAGATCACTTTAAAGTCATCAAAGCATAGTAGACAATTAATGGGGTATGTCACTATATTGTTGTTTTCTTCGAGTAAGTTTTATCGTTCTGTAATATACTATAATAAATAAACATATTCTTGGTTCGAAAAAAGCATTCAATTTATGAAAAGTGTCGAGTTATCACACTATAGCTGGAGCATTTAACTTTTGAAGTATTATTTGCAAGTGCAAAATACAATAAAAATGCCCATCTGAGAGCATAGTTGGCTTCAATAAAACCTTCCATAATTGAAAACCAGTTGGCAGTGTCATACCTTCAAAAGTCATAATCAATTTAATATATTATATCAGCATTTGTTTTGTTGAATTTGTAAATCTTTCTTGAGTGCACATCCATTATTTTTGACAAGATCAACACATGCATAAAGTTATTAGAATCAAAATAATGAAGCTATCCGACGAATTTATTTATTTAAAAATGTAGTGTCACAACACCATAATCCATTTAATATATTGTAATCAGTCTCTCGTCTGTTGACATTGCAAACATTTTGTGAGTACAAATTGTTTACTTTTCCTGTGATTATTAATATGTAAAACGGCTTCCCGATGCACGTAATCAGCATTTACAGTATACACGCCAATTGAATTGATGTTCGCGTGCCGGAAAATCTATTTCACTTGCCTTGAGACACTCGGAATACGGAGGAGAATTCTCAGAGAATTCCCAGTTGCAACTGCTGGAACCTGCGATTGAATACTGAAGCCGAGCTACAGTTCGATCGCAGTTTTAGGCTGCGTTCGTAACAGAAGTACATATGTATGTATGCTGAAAATAGATAAGATCCGAGCAATTAAGTGAAAACCCTCATCTGTTCAAGCTTTCTTAATCGTTTTATTTTCATTTTTCAAACGTATTTTGTTGCATTTTAAGTATTGGGTGTGTTTGGTCCTTAGGAGCTAGGAATTAAGCAATCGATCGTTACATTAGGTGTAATTAAGTTAAGTTATAGTTAACGTTAAATGTATTAGTATAACCTAATAATGCGATTACGTGTCAACGAACTAACTTACACCTACATACGAACCATCCATATTCGATACAAATTGTTTAAATTATTTTCGTCTTTATACAAACATCACATTCGATTCGTTATGTCTTCGTATTCGTGTTAAATGATTACTGAACTTGGTTCGAGTTCAATTAGGCTTTTAAGTACTAACTTGATATATGCAATTAACAAAACTCCTTCGGCTGGCCGGCGATGGCTTTTCTCGCTTTCCAATTTCAAAGTTTTCCCACCAGCCAAGCTCGAAGGTGAAGTTTTTGTGTGGCGAGCAGGCGGCTGATGGTGAGTTATTAGTATAAGTCTAGGCCTTAAAGCTAAGGAGCTTAAGTGAAATTCAATTTGCGGTTGTACGTATGCAGGGGGTGGTGATATGTGGCCGGGCGGGAGTTCTCTCATCCTGTGTGTTATGTGTGTCATGTGTGCTGTGTCTGTTATGTGAACTCTGCGCAAAAAGCCGGCTAATTGGGGCCAGTCGTCGAGATAAATGACCAAGGCGGAAGCTGCTGCAGTTGGTGCCATTCCATATGGTTGAGCATATGGGCGCAGCTCCTCCCACTCCTCCTCCTCCTTCATCTTCCTTCTCCATTTCCCATTCCCTATCCCTTTGTGTTGCTTTTCCCATAACAAAAAGTAAACAAAAAGAAACATTGGAGCTGTGATAAATAATTCCCCGATGACTCCTGCGGCGGCACGTGCTCAGAATCTTCGGCATCATCCATGGTTGCCTAGATGTACTTGGATATGTAGCGCTTCTGGATGAGTCGGCCGGCCTTGCGCTTCAGGATGGTGAAGCGTATTAACTGCTAATCGCTGAAGTGCGGTGACTGCGGCGGCACACGTGGGTATAGCTGTGTGTGTGAAAGGGAAAAGGAGTTAAGTTGCTGCCTGCGAGTACGTGGCGCTATTTGGCGGACTCACCCCCAGGAGGTTCCGGGGCACGTAACCCTCCTCGCCGCCGGCATTGCGGGCCCACCACCATTCGTTCTCGGCATCGTCGCCCTTGCGCAGCACGATCAGCGGCTCGTTCACGTGGAAGGACAGCTCATCGCCGTTTTGGGCCTCGTAGGAGAACACGGCATACACGTCGCCATTGTGCAGGATGCCCAGCTTCTCCTGAATGCCTGTGGGAAAATATTAAGTAATAAGGGATTTAGTTGCAATTCTTACAAGGCTTAGAAGAGGTTTCTTGATTAAAATATAAGAATATACATGAGTATTTTCTTCTGGATTTATTTCAATTTATTACGTAGGGGGAGGGACTCTTATATTCAATATATTAAGGTAAAAATACAAGGACTTTCCAGCTAAACTTATCAAGAAGCTAATTTCCTCTCCAACGTGAACCCATTTTCTTGAAAATCCTCTCAGAAATCCCATCTAAACCCTAATTCCCCGAAAATCCTTTGGGCCAAGCCTCCCTACTTACTGTAAAGATACTCAGAGCAGCCATCGAAGCCCTCCTCATCCTCCTCGCACTTCTCCGCCGGCGTCTCGTGATCCGAGAGCGTGGAGGCAAACAAGCAGGCGCCGCTCTCCACCAGGAACTTGACCATGGAAAGATTGTTGCAGCTGGCGGCGCAGTGCAGCGGCGTCCAGCCATCCGAGTCCTGGGCATTCACATCGCAGCCAAATTCCACCAGGAATCTAAGAAAAGAAAATGATTAATTAAAGGAAACTCAAAGAAAAGGCATGGTAAGAAAGGAAGGAAGAAACAGGATGTGACACCTACTTGACAATGTCAAAGTGTCCCGCACAGATGGCATTGTGGAGAGCGGTGATGCCCTCATCGTTGGCGGCACTGGGATTTGCCACCTGCATGGCCGTCTTCTTCACCAGCTCCAGTTCGCCCTCCAAGCTGGCGTCCAAGAGCAGGGCCAGGGGATCAAAGCTTACGCGGCGGGCGAGCTTGGGCTTGTTCCCAGTTCGCTCCTTGATGTTGCTCGTCGTCGTCGTGGTGGTGGCCGCTGCCGGGGAGGTGGCTGCTGACTCCTGCTGACTGGCTGTTGCCACCATGCGATCTGTTTCATCGGCGCTGGATTCGCCGCCGCTGCTGGGCGAGTGCTGTGGCGATGCTTCCGGGGAAGCTGTCGGTTTTAAGGCCTCGGTTGTCTGTCTGATGGCTGCCGGTTCCGATTTCCGTTGACTCTGGAGCTGCAGGAGCACCGGCTGCTTCGGCTGGCCGCCATTGGAGGCGGCCTTGAGACGCGGCTGCTCGAACAGCGGCTGCTTGCGGATGGTCAGGGGCTTGGCCTTGATGGGCAAGTTGTCATTGATGTTCAGCGATTGCAGGCCAAAGGTGGCCTGTTGGGTCTTGGTAGCTCCCGAAGATGAGGAAGCTCCTCCGGTCGTTCCCGTTGAGGCCGCTGAGCTGACCTCCACTGGCGAGGCCTGTTCTGTGGGTGACATCTTGCTGGGCTTGGGGGGCAACGCCGGCCTGGGATCCGTCATCACCACATTGGGCGCCACGCGGTTCACCTTGGGGCTGTAGGTGATCATCTTGGGTATGCTGCTGCCACCGCTGGACACGGACGTGGGCGCCACACTGCTGATGGGCTTGCGCGGCGGCACTGCCAGGTTGCTTACCTGCACCTGAAGTGGCTTGGAGGCGGCATTGGAGACGGCAATGGCCACGGATTTACTCACAGCCCCCAAGGGCATGCTGTGCACGGTGAGCTGCTGCTGTGTGTTGCGCTCCGAGAGGGTCTCGCTGGTCACCGAAATCTCGTTCTTCTTCAGCTGCTGATCCTGGCTGCTGGAGTCCTTCTGCTGCTGGTTGAGCTTGCTGATCAGGGCGGATGCCGAGCTACTGCTGCTGGAGGAGATGCTCTTCGGAATCTTGCTGGCTGAGGCTGGCGGGGAGGTGGCCGTTGCAGCTGCTGCGGTGCTTGCTGCTGCCTCGGCTGCTGCTTGTGCTGCTGCTGCTGCTGCTGCTGCTGCTGCCGCCGCCGCCGCTGCCGCTTCTCGATCCCTCTTTTTGGGTCCCACCTCCGCGTAGATATGCGTGGTACTATCCATGGCCTCCGACTGCGCCTGCTTGCGCATCTCCGCCTCCGACTTGGACTTCTTGGCCAGCTTGGACTCGTCGCTCTCGCTGCTGGAACTGGCCACTGGCACTGGCACTGGCACGGGCACGGATCCCGCAAAGAAACCACTGTTCTTGACATGCGTCAGGTCCTGTATGAGCTGATTCTGCTGGTTAGTATTGGCCGTGGCCGCCGCATGCTTCATCCCGCCACTCAGGTAGCTGGCCGTGCTGGTGATGGTCGATTTCTGGGGCGTGTGGATGAACGGCTCCACGGCGGCCACATTGCCTCGTGCACGTCCAGCGGCAGCGGCGGCAGCAGCGGCCGCCAGTTGGTTGACCTGCTTCTGGAGCAGTTGCTGCTTCAGGGCGGCCACTCCGCCGCCATGCTTGCCAGCTTGGCCAGGTTGCTGGTAGGCCAAGGTCTGTTGTTGTTGCTGCTGCTGCTGCTTCTGTTGGTGCTGCTGTTGATGTTGCTGCTGCTGCTGCTGTTGCTGCTGGGCCGTGGCTGCTGCTGCTGCCGCCAGCAATTGCGCGGACTGAACATGCAACTGCTGCTGCTGTTGTTGCTGTTGCTGCTGCTGCTGCACCTGCTGCAGTTGCTGATGCTGCTGCTGCTGCTGGTGATGGGTATTGGCCTGCTTCTTGCGCTGCAGGCGCGTCTGCAGCTCGTAGATTCGCTGATCCACCGAGCGCAGCTCCGCCTGCCTTTGCTGCAAGGCCTCACGTTGCATGTGCAGCCGGGCGTCCTGCTGCAGCGACAGCTGGTTGCGATACTGCGAAAATTCAAAATTAAAGACATATTTTAATGTTTAAACTGTTAGCTCTACTAAATTTAATATTAAATCTCGGAGACACATCTGTGTCACCATTAATTGCAAGCGGTGCCAGCGTCGCTAACCACCAACGCTCATTAGGTGAGCCAGCGGAGTGGAATCTTGTGGCAATTAAAGGCAAATACTATGTGCTATATACTTTAAACTATATACCATATACGGTACACTATATATGTATACTTGTATATAGCAAAACCCACCATCAATTCGCGTCGCAGCTTCTCCAGCTCGCGGGAGGCCTGCGGTGGCAGGGCTTGGCCCACACCATTGCCAGTGGCTGCCAGGAGATTCACCGGACACCGGCGGTCACGTCGCAGCTCCTCCAGCTGGCGCGTCAAAGCCTCCACTTTGGCCACCGCCAAACTGAGCTCCTTCTCCTTCTCACTGAACAAGGCCCGAATCGAGTCCAAGTCATTGCCTACAATAAATAGCAAATAAAGAATATATATTTTTATTATTTCATATAAACTTGTACAAGATAATCAAGTATAGTAAGTTTCGTGGAAACTACGCCTAATTTAGCCATTTAACATGCTTCCGGTTAATAGGCGCCCATTAACCATTAAATATAAATTAGGTAATAAAAGTGAATGGTGCACATTTGTTGACCACTTCCTTTTTAGGCCAATAAATTGTTGCTTATTGAGATTTATTTGGGAGTTACATGTCTGCAATTCGAATGGGAAATCGGGAATTTACTTTGATTTTAAGCGGAGATTGGTATTACATTTAATTTATATTATTGTATTTGAGTTTAATTGATAGAAATTTAATAGGGAACAGTTTAAAAATGCTTGAATTTTGGTAATTAACTAATTAATTATTATTTTATAATTTATTCAACAAGTTATTATATTTATTTATTAAAAAAAAGTAACGAAACCACAGAAAACTCTTAAATTAACTCATAACTTAATTGCAGTATTTATCTAAGCTTCAGCTTTATCTATTTCAGTGTTTATCTAAGCTTCAAGTCCTTTTCTTAATTTCCGCTGAAAATATGCTAATTTTTATATGAAAATAAAATCCCTTTTAAATATCATAATCCATGAGAAACCCCCTTCCTCAAACGCATTTAAAACCCAAGCAAATATTTACCTAAGCTCCGGATTATTATGTTTCATTAAGATGCTCTTAGGAGGCCAAGTATTCCTCGTGGAAAATACCGCAATTAAATAATTTTAGTCTTAATTCAAAGCGTTGCCATTTTCCACAAGGGTTCCCAGCTCTCTCTCTCTCTCTTAATCAACTCGTTATGGCGATCCATTCGTTAGCCGCACTAACTATTTTATAATCGGCGTCCGCCTGCTGGTCCTGCCAGCTCCACCTCCTGCTTGTGCCTCCTGCTCCTGTTTTCCTTTGGTGGATTCGGATTTGGATTTGGGTTGCCTGTTCAAACTAATTACAGCCACAACACAGGGCGCCAGCTCATTAACATAATACCCCTGTATATGTATGTGTGTGTGTGTGGGGCCAACATCTTCTTAGCCATGTTCAAGAGGCGTCGTTGCCGCCGCCCACAGGCAATCATAAAGGACAACAAAGTGGCACACATACATAAATTAAATTCACACACGCAAAGGGGCGAGGAGGTGTGGCAGGAGGAGAGAGAAAGGACGATGGATAAAGGCAGGCCAGCAGCACTCAACACGGTTTTAACACATGTTAATTCACCCAGAGAACCCCTCTTCTCCACTCAGCCAACGGTGCTTAACTCAATTGGAGGAGGGAGCTTAGGACACGGGATAGGATATCCCAAGCAGATGCACTTGGTGGCACTTCGCCACTGTCCTTGGAATAAACCCACCGCCCCTACCCCCCGGGAACACGGATCCGGGCTTCGAAGCCCATCTGGCACCTCTTTCGCTACACTGCTCAAAAGTGTGATAGTGCAGTTTATAGAATTGCAGCTTAGGTACTTACAAAAAAATACAATTTATTAGCAAGGGTAAGAAGCAGGCTTGGGGATTCTTTTCTTTCCTAGATCCTTCCTCTCTCTTAAGTTTCTTTCTTTTAGTTTCTGGCCAAAAATACACCATAATAGTGCCTAATTTTAGGGCGTGTCTATCCGTTTGTTGTTTCCTCTTAAATGAAATTTTAATAAACTTATTTATGCCAGTCTAAGGACCTTCACATCTCTGATTAATACTTAAATTTTAGCTAGCCGGCTATTAAAATGCAAATTTCTGAGTACTCAATTTAATTTGATTAAGCGATTGCTACACTGGGACAAATTAAGGGTAAATTATATATAAACAAATAAACTAGAGAACACTGTAGTTTAGCAGAAACAAAATAGGGTTCCAAATATTTAAATTGTTTAAAAAGAGTAATTATCTTAAGTAGGAATTCGTTTAAGGTAGGTGCAAAACTCCAAGCTCTATAAAGTATCTGCAAAGTGAAAATCTATACCTAAAGCTTGACAAGTTCTCTATAAAGGTATTTATAAGATCCAATCCAATTCAATAACAGCTAACCCCTAGCTCATGGCTTCAGCACATAAATCTCCTTTTACTCATTAATCAAAACCTCAATAAATTCCCGATAAAATGCCATTTATTTTAAATATATTTTTTTGTAAAGGTGTACTCACTCAGCGTGACATTGTAGGTCTTCTGCAGGTCCACTTGACCCCGCAACGCTCTCAGGCGTCGCAGCTTGGACTCCTGTGCCTCCACGCGCTCCCTTAGCCGTCGGAGCCGCTCGCCCTCCGCGCTGGCAACGGCGCTGCGCACCTCCTGCGACTTGAGGAAGCGCAGGCGCTGCTCCTTGGTGGCCAGCAGCTGGTGCTGGCTGTCGATTTGCTGCTGCTGTCTCAATGCCATCGCCCTCAGTTCGGCTGACGTCAGCCTGCTGGGCACCTGCAACGAGGGGAAATTAACGAGGGATTGGGGATTAGGATTATATGTTACGATTGCGATTGCGATTAAGGAGGCGTGTGTGTGTGTGTGTGTGTGTGTGAGTCCTCCGTGGAAAAGTGCCAAATGAAATTTCACAATTTATAATCCAGGCGAAGCCACCCTCCCCTGTCCTGTCCTCCCTGGGAAACTCAACTCTCAACTCAAAAGTCAAACGGAAAGTTGTCAACGTTCGTGGTCAGCCATAAATCAAGTTATGCTTAAGCTAATTTCGGCTTTTTGTTGCGGCGCAGATTGGATTTGCTCCGGAGATACTCACATTCAGCTTGGGCTCGCAGGTCACCACCACCACACCCCGCACGGAGGAGGAGGAGATGGAGCTGTTGGAGGCTGTCGAAGATGAGGAGGATGACGACGACCTGGGCACCGGCATCAGCGAGGCGGGCGGCATCTTGGGCAGATTGCCGGAGACGGGTCGACACACGCAGGTCAACATTTTCGACGCGCTCTTTGAGTTTCGGTTTACGCTTTTGTCGCTTTTGATTTATCTTTGATTTATTTGAATTTTGGGTTCACGTTGAGGTTCGGTTTTTGTTTAATGCACTGAGAGAAACCGAAGCGAGCTTGGAAAGCTTATTAACCTTTAAACCATTTCGTTTTAAATTTTATGTTGAATTGCTACTAGATAATGATGATTTTAGTAGTTGTTATTTATATTAAATATTTATTTATTACTCATAAATAATCATTATTAAATAGGCTTTTAATAAGTCATTAAAGTTCTTAAATCAAGATTAGAACTTTGGGCGGAGTTTGTCTGGCGCATTTTTAGCAGAGATTTTCGGGCGACTCTTAAAATTCCCAAGTTGTTATTCAGAATAATAAGTTTTTCTGGAAAAAGTTACCATTTCCTCTTAAAGAGTTTTGTATTAAGTATAACAAATTCCTTTCCTTATATTTTTATCATACAAATAAGTTTAAAAATAATTTAAACTCAGTAAAAAATCCATAAAAGTAATAGTTTCCATGAATTAGGAAGCAAAGTTTCCTTGAAAGGCATATAAATAAATATTCATTCAAGTGTTTTTTTCTAACAATAACTTGACTTGAATTTAAGTTGTTCAGCAGCTATCTTCTTAATGAACTTCTTCTTCAATCGGGAAACCCCACATTTTCCCAAGTGCAGTAGCTTTCCTATTCCTTTGTTAGTTGCAAATGCATTCAGTGGAATGCGATAGTGTCCTTGACTGCAGCAGCAGCAGCCAAGCAACAGCAGGAACAGAAGCACCAAATTTGTGTGTTATTTTTTTATTGTTCAAGAAAATATATAGCCGCGGACCGTGCTCTGTCCGAGCACGAGCACGAGAGAAGGAAATCGGGGAAAGTGGAGAAAACCCAGTGGCAGCCAGTGGGTGCCAGCTGGCGCCAGTGCCTCCGCCTTGTACTCGTTAATGGATTTTCAATTCAGTGCCTGATTGAAAGCACACACAAAGTGTGTGTGCCTGTGCGTGGGTGTTGGAAAAGTGCACAAGTGTGTGCGTCTGTCCGCCTGCATGTGGTTGTGCGAGGGTGGATTGAGGGGTAGCTGGGTTTTCTGCCTTTCGGGGCAACTGTTGGTTGTAGTGTTTGCCGAGCACAAAGTGCGCCTGTTTGGTTCTTGTTGTTGGTTGTCAGTGGCAACGGGCGGTGCCCCAAAACGGCCGTGACAATAACAACGCTCGACGGACTGTCGACTGCAGAATATGGCATAGTGCTGCCAAAAAATATTGACAAAAATATAAACACGTCTTTAAGAGAATTTACGATTATTTTGTACAGTTTTCTAATCAATTCAAGGCTTCCTTTTTGCTTGCTAACTTGTAATAAATTTGTGTTAATACCAAAAGGCATTTATCTTACATTTCTGAAACCTTTTAGCTACTAAAAAAACTCATAAATTTTGTCCCTTACATTTTAGAGAAACTTCAAGGTGATTTCTGCCTAAATGCACACTTTAATTAAGGATTTTTTCAGTAAAGAAACACAAACAGACATCACTGCTCCAATATTCCTGGGATTCAGAGCTTGGTACTCCGACTGCTAGCCGGTTTCCCAAGTACCGTCACCAGAAACAACAAGCAGAGCAGTTAAAGCCATAGTTGCGTGTACATAATCGCTGGCACTTGCAATTACATAAAGGATACGGGCCCCACTCTGCTGTTGGGCGGGGCACACGGAAAAAATATGGAAAACCGGATAGCGGCGGATCTCTAGACCTAACACGACACAAGTCACAGGCCAATGAGAACGAGTACACCCACCCACATACTATAGTATGTACTACACAATAAATACACACTCGAAGGACTAAAGACCGACAGCAAACAATAAAATGCCGTCACGAGGATTGGCCATGGACACGTCCATCGAGTATCCTGTCTGCTTCACGCCAAAACACTGCGGATAAAAGGGGTCGAGGCAATCAAGAATATCATAATGGATTCATCATTGAATAAGAAATCAACTTGCAATCAATATATTTTTCATTTTGAGCAAACAGGGAAATGAATAAAATAATATCATAACTATTATCGAAAGAGGATTGAACTAAAGCTGTATAAAAAGCAGGGAGTGTATGTAGAACCAAGAAATCATTCAATAAAAAATTTAAGATGTTTTATAAGACTCTACACGAGTTGAGCCTTGGGTAACCTTTGGTATTTTATTTATTTTAGCTTTTAGATTATTGAAATCTGCCATAAACTTGGGCCCACATCCTTACCAAATATATAATAATTTTTCTGACTGCTTTCCAGCTCAACCAGCCAAGTACTCTTACTGGTTCTGGCTTCGCCAAGAGTACAATTGGCTTGGGTCACCATTACCACCATCGTCATCATCATCATCATCATCATCGTCAAGTCCAGGGACGAATTGATGATGGCGATGAGCACCACGATGATGGCGGACTGCAATGGATTGCCTGGGCAAGAGCTGCTTCAGTTTTGAACCCCACAAGATGATCGGATGGAGGACAGACATGGACATCGACTGCTGCAGCATTGGAGCTAAAGTCACCTCCTCCTACTCGAATTTATTGCCCCCTTTCACTGGGTCACATTATATCCGGCACTGTGGCGTACATACTCGTATATAAAAAAGTGAAACATTACGGCGAAATGATGCACAAAAAGAGAAATAAGCAGGAGCAGCAGACATATGTCCTGTGACAGCCATAAATCACATGTAAAACAGAGACATCAAATGTCCGGCAGTTGACTTTTCTTTACGTTCACGTTTACGTTTACGTCCACGTTAACTGATCTTTCGAAGGGCCATTGCCATTGCCAGCTGTCATAAAGTTGGCCATAAGCGGTTTGTCAAAAACTCCCAAGCCGAACGAAGCCCGCAACTTTGGCAACTATTTAGGGCCCAAGCTATATATATATAAAGCCATAGTTTTAACGAACTTGCTGGCAGCGTAATGAATTAATCTACTTTCCACCGATGCCATCTGTGCAAATATTTGCACAAAAAAAAAGCAAAAGCAAAAACAAAAACGAAAACGAAAGCGAAAGCAAACTTTGCCGCAGATGAAACTTGTCGAATGCATTGGGAAGACCGCAGAAACCATAACCAAAAGGCTCGAGGAGGACGCTGAATGTATCCTGTAAATTCAATGTTGCGGCAGCCAGCCAGCATTTTCGAGGAATATTTTCCAATTAACAAAGTTTGTCATAATAACTCGCTCGCTGGCAGGAATCCCCAGCATGTAACGAGCAATGTGCTCTGCGTTCTCCGCTCCTCCGCTCGCCGCTCCTTCCTTTACTCTATTTACATTTTTGCAGCCATTTATGGCGCTGACGAAGCTAAGCAGCGGGAACAAGGAACAGCACAAGGAGCAGCAGGATCGGGAGCAGGAGCAGCAGCAGCAGCAGAGGAATCAGCGGCGAAGGACATTCTGCCCGCTCCCAGTCGCAGGAATTTCAAGCATTTTCGCTGGCACAGCGCTAAAAGTGATACACAGAAAAAAACACTTCATAATGTCCAGATTTAGTTACTCAAGAAATCCTTATATATATTTTCTAAATAAAGGAATTAGGGTTATATCCTTTGAGGCAATTTTCTATCCAGGAAACTCAAAAAATAAAGATCAGAATAAAGCAAGTTAACATTGCTTGCTTATAAAATTGGTTTAAAAATAATAATTTGTTAAATATACACTCTATTTGAAGGCTAATAGAAATATATTCTAAATAATTTAATGAAGTCTCTGAACTTCTAGAGTTTCCAAGGCTCTTCGAAAAGAATTTATCGTTATAGATTTGAGGACTATTTTGTGTTCTTAGTTCTCTCTCTGTATCGCAGGGAGTGGAGGCAAAAACGCAACTATTTATGTTGCACAGCGACGACGAAGTACCCCTTTTCTATTCGAACAAAAAGCGAGGGTGCGTGGGCGGCGGATTGGAGGCAGGGGCGTGGCAGGAGCCAACCAATATAATTGTACATTGAAAGATGTTGGGGAAAAGTCGCGACGTCGTAGTCGTTGCCATTGTATAAATGCCACCGAACTTTTGTGTGTGAGAAGAGAGTTTGCTGTTTTTGCTGCTTGGTGTTGGAGCAACAAGCATTTTATTGATTTTAGCCCTTTTCCAGGCGACTTTTTTTCTGTTACCAGTTATATAGGGGGTGAGGAGGAAGATGGAGGACTAAGGACTAAGCAGGACATCGCGTGCGCGTTTACGTTTATTGCTAATTTTTTCCTTTTCTGTTCTACTTTTCCTTCCTTTCTGCTGCCTGTCGCAATACCTCTTCGTATTCCCCTGTGCCCGAGACTCCGTCTTCGTCTCCTTGGGCCGGACAATGTCCTTGCTGCACTATTTCCAAATCGATTACAAACAGGATATGCACTGCGGAAGCCTGTTTGATGGCAAGTGCCAGCCGCAGGGCAGAGCACCGAGCGCCGAGCGATTAGGGGGCCCAGGACACACACACATCCGGTGCTGATCCCGTCACGGATTGGATTGCCGTCCGCCATCTCTAGCCTTTGTGGCCATTTTGTATTTTAATTAATTCCAGCAGGTGGCCAGGGTAGCGGGGGACAGGTGAAAGTTTTGCCTACTGACATACCATATATATTATATATATAGTATATATAGCGAGGGAATGTCCGCAACTTTGGCAATTTGTGCACCGATGGGAGACGAATGAGCCCCGCTGACGACAACGAGACAAGGACATGGACAGGGACGGGGACAGGGACAGCGACACACCTGCAATCCACATGTTCACATGTAAATACATATACAGGTATAAACGCAGGTGTACTTGTATTTATTTCAGGGATACAAGTTCGCGAAACCGCATTTTTTCGGTTTTACGTTATGGGTTATACTTTTAAGCAGAGAATGTAAGTCTCTGGGAAAATTATATTTTAAATCCCAAAGAAATACACTTCTTTAATTATAAACCTTAAAAACCAGTAGAATTAACCGCAAAAACCAACCAATTTACAGTTGTGACAGGTTAAAATAACAAAAAAAAAACCTAGAAACACATCACAAAAATGAAAACCGCATTGTGATTGCCAAGAAAAACCGGGCAGTGATTTGAAACCACTATATGAACCGCAGACCCCAACCAATTGGCGACTGTGACAGTTCTGCAGCCCTGATAAACCCACACACACACACACACTCACTGCATAGTGTAGATATATAGTGCAGGGGACCGCACACATATGGTAAATGCGACAAGGATCCTTCGCCTTTGGCTGGCCGAAAATCAAGCTTCACTTTCGTGTTAGTTACTGGAGCAGACATTAGTGGCACTTCGGGTTCTCCGGCGGCCTCCTGCTCCTCCTCCTCCTCCTTCTGTCCCTGGCAAACGGTTTGTTCCAAGTGGTTTCAGTTGCGAGTGGCTTTTGCCACGGCAAAAAGTTTTGCACACTCATGTCAGCGCCAAGGAGGAGGGCCAGGAGAAGCCCCCACAAGGGCCTCCGTCTCCGTTTCCGTCTACGGGCTGCTGAGGGGCTTAAGTCGTCGCTCACGCGAATCTCTCTTCGCACTTCTCGCACTCTGGCAAATATTTTGACGTACTGGTGATGTCCGGCGGACTGCTGCGGTTGCGGTCCAGTTCGGGTTTTTTTTTTGGGAGCCCTTAACTTGGGTAAAAGACCATCACACACCGTTTTGAGCCAGAGCCAGCACGCGTTGTAATTCCGACTGCGAGTTCGAGTCCCAAGACCGTGTCGGCTTTTTTCACATTTTTCCGTATTCTTTTTTCGCCGTTTTGTTTCGTGCCAAATGCTTAACACTCAACAAAGTTGAGAGTTGAAGCAATTTTCCGCAAGAGTAATTAAAGCAAAGGGGAGAGCAGGTTTCGACCCCTGAAAAGGGGGAGGGGCGGGTAGGCAGGATCCGCCTGTGGGGGTCACTTTACACGTGAGCAGCCGCCTCTGACCTGTTTCAAATGAGCGAAAAAATAACGAAGCGAATTGCGAGTGCGTTCAAGGTCACAGAAATGTGCGCCAAATAAATGTGAAACGACTAAGGGAGTACCTAGGCTATGGATATTGGTATAAGTCGGGTTTAGCAGCACTTAAATATAACTCAATAATATCTTTGAAGACCAACTCGACACAGTTAAGCAAAGAAAAATGATTATTTTATTAGATTTTCATAGGTGTATTTAAAATTTAATTCTTGGCCTGCAATTTTGCCTCAAAAGCCAAAATCTGACAACAAAATCAAGTTGATTAAGGCAACAGCTTAAGCTTTGGGTTGTTAATTTCCACAAAAGAATTTCTCTCTTACTGTTACCGACAAAATATCCTTCATTTCAAATATTTAAATTATGAAGCTGACACCTTACGTTATCAAAGAAACAATCAAGTCTGAATGCAGTTCAACCCTGAACCCAATTAAAAATGATTCCAACACCGAAAAGCTGCCTTCCAAAGGCAGAAAGTCACCATGTCAAATTGAATAATTGAGGCTTAGACTCGCCTCCGGCAAGAGCCCCTGAATATAACCCATTTACAAGGCATTTTCGCCAGGAAAGAAGTGGAAATCCAATAAAGCATTTCGCAGTGAAGCAACTCGATTCGATTGCATACTTTTCAGGGGCCGCAAAGTGAGAGAACTTTCTGATATACAATTGGATGCGGAATTTCTGTGTGTGATTTTCGCCGAGAAAAAGAAATTACTTTTTGGCCCATTGAACGCAATGAAATATTCAGGTGGCAGTCAGTCAGGCACTCAGACCCTGCCACAAGCCCTTGGCTTTATAATAAAAACCTCAAACCTAATATGTATTTGCGTCAGCTTATTGCCATTGCAAATAATTTGCGTTAATTAAGTGACTGTCAGGACGAGCAAAAAAAGTAGAGGGAGAGCCGAGTGAAAAAGGACGAGGACGAGGACGAGGACGAGGACGGGGGTGTGTCAATGTCGCACTGCACTCGTTATCGACTGTTTGGCAACTTAATTGCGTTTGCTTTTGTAAATTTAATTTTAATTTAAAGCTTTATTGAATTGCGTCGCAGCTTCTGTGATTCGCAGCCCGCCCCCTCATGGATCATCCCCACGCCCTTCAATTATGGATGACAACGGCGAGAAAAAAAGAGCATAAAAACAATAATAAAGAAGGCGAACAAAAAATAATACAAATAAAAAGGAAATTGAAACATAAAATTTACACAGCAATTGATTTAACGCAATCATAAAATATATACATATAAACAAGCCGTGTAAAATAAAAGAATAAATAAATAAAGCTGGAACGGGCCGAGGGTGGCATTAAAAATTTACGCTCATTTTTTAAGCGCAGATTATGCAGGCCAACTGGTCAGATGTCGGAGAGGCCGCTCCCGGTAAATTGTGGCCATAATTCAGGGAATTAAATTTGAATTTTGCGCCGGTAACAAAGTGCGATGGCCCCGATGCCCCGATGGTCCCGTTCCCCGGCAAATAATAGTTCAATTTCTCACGGCATTCATTATTCAGGACTGGACATAGTTGTCTGCTGCCTCGCCAGCATCGCCTTGGTCCTTTGCCTCCTCCTTTCGACCTATTAGCCTGCATACTTGAGATGGGGATCCTGAGACCCTGGCAGCGGCTGCCATTGAAATGACTTTTAAAACTTTTTACAGTTGTAATTATTATAAATAAATGAAGCGCAATTTGGTGGGTTTCCCAGGACCCAACCTCCTCTGCCCCCTCTTCTCTTCCCTTTGGTTATTTCTGTTGTTCAAAGGACGTCAAGGACGTGAGTGTGGCTCTGCTTGTGTCTGTTTATTATTAACTTGAATGACGACCCAAAAAATAAAAACATTTGCTCATTTCCAGAGCTGTCAGTCGGCGACTAGACAAGTCAAGGAGCTAGCGATGAGTCCTGCAGAGAAAGGAGTGGCCCAAAATCCAGGCCGACACTCGAACTACAAATGGCTCGGACACTGGACACTGGACACATGTCCTGCGACACATTCTCCCATTCACAGGCAATTATTCAGATGGGCTTCGGAAGCAATTTGCTTGCGGCTCGATGATGACATTAATTTACCGACCGTAATAATATGTTATATATATATTTTTACCGCTTTTATTTATGGCTTAAAGCTGGACGGGAGGGAAAATATAACGAGCAAAACAGATTTTCCACTTTGCATAAATTAAACAATATTTAATGGCTGGCTGGACGGACGGTGGACGACACTGTTTGGATAATGAAATCGAAAAGTTTAGATATGCCGACATCCGGCGTCTGCATTGCTTTGATGACTTTTCATTAAATTACGCTTTCCGCATTCCGCATTTCCCCGAGACAGAGACACACAGCGAGGGAGAGAGAGACACTAAGAAAGTGAGATTTGCGAGCGCAAACAAAGTTATAAAAGCAGAATTTTCCATTTTCTATTTTCCATTTGCTGCTGGCAGCTGGATCTGCAGGAATGTACATATATATCATCCATCAAGGGACTCGAAATCCGAAACGAACCAAAAACTGTCCAAATTGCATTCCAAACGACCTTGACTCTTGGCCAATGGCTTGGTTCTTGGCTTTCACTTAGCGCCCGGGGAATGTTAATTACTTGGCCATAAAATCCCATCTCAATCCCAATCTCGAGCCGTGTGACAATCAAACTATTTATGCAATGTGCTGCTGGCCCCAGAGTGTGTGTGTGTGCCACAGTGGGGAATCCCCTAGCTGATCCTCCCTTTCACAGCCATGCTGTATGCTGTGTTGTTCTAAGCGATTTGATTCGAACAACAATTGAGCCACATTCTATGGAGAAAGCAAACAGCTGGCGGGCAATATCAGAGGATTGTGGTCGGAGGATTGGGGATTGCGGCTTCTGGTAGAGCAGAGATGTCAGAAAGAGCTTGTATTTGTTACCTAACTAAGGTACAAGGTACAAGAAGGGTAGAATTATATTTACTCTATAATTTTCAAGCTAAATCCTTGCATTTATTTTGTGGAGAAATTAAAGCACGTTTGTCACAAAATAAAAATCATTTTTATAACAAGAAAGGAAAGCAAATGAATTCTTTTCTACGTTGAAATGCTTTCCCTCTTTTTACATTTTGTATAAATTAAATTCCAGCCATTTCCTTAGCTCAAAATTCCATTTATAAGAGTTAATTGAACCTATTTTCAGTAAAAAGTACCCTTCTCCCACGCATCACTCTCGTACAGACACCATTCCAACTCTTTTACGGCCTCGGGCTCAACAACTGGTAGCAAAACATTTATTGTAATTCGAAATCAATCAATAGAACCGATAAAAAAGTGAGTGGGAAGTTCAGGAAATGTGCCTCCGATGCCCGCATGCCCGCATCTGGAAGCAAATAGCGTCTCTCCCTCACTGTTTAATACTTATTTAATCAAGTTAATGTAGTTAAATCAGCTTAAGCAAATATTCCCAGCAGCAGAAGCAGCGGCTGTCGAACACAATGGACCTGGCTCTGGCCGAGATAAACCAAACGATACTGGCCCCGGTTCGGTCCTTGGAGAAGGACTCACTACTCTCAGTTCTCAGTTCTCCTGTCTCCTGTCTCCCCTCACATAAACTAATACAGATAAAAGGGCATTCATTACAAAAGACCAAAGCGGCAAAGTTTTTCATCGACAGCGATGTCAGATTTGCGACATCAGCGCAAGGATCTCAGGGGTGCACCAAGAGAAAGTGGGAGAGAGAAAGGGGTTTCTGAAATATTCTATAATATAAAATATATATCTAGAGCACACAAAAACACACCCGACATTATTTATTATATTCAAATTGAATTAAAATAAATCATTTCCTACTTTTAAGCATACATAATAGGTATTTCTAATAGCCTTTCTTTTTAAATATTAAAATTTTAAAATTAAAATATAGTTTCCCTGTACCTAAGATATCATTTATATCATCATTAATAGCATTAACTTGTGGGTCCCCAAATAGTTGACATTTTCCCCCAGTGCATGTAAAGACAAAAAGCTAAAGGTTGCCCGGAAAAGGACGAGAGCAGGCGGATAGACCTGGGACCACGACCAATGGCCACCGAGTGACCACACAGCCTGGAGTCATTAATATTAAGTAATCGTGAAGGATGCTCTCTGGTGTATAATACGGACCCTGCTCCTTGCCATTTCCACCCGCCGCCTCCTTCTCCCTCCCAACAACAACCTGTGCTCGCTCGGGGAAGTTCATGAACCCGCTCATTGACCATGAGTTAACCATGAGCATGAGTGTTGACTGTGGTCGTAAATTCACCGCCTCCACAGGGCAGGAGCAGTTATGAAGAGTCACGACGAGGACTAGGCCTGCCTTCCTGCCTGCCCGGCCCCCTTTCAATGTCTCACAATGGACAGATTAGTGAAGTGCCAAGAGCAAATGGACGTGGTCACCAGGAGGAGCAGGACAGGAATGGCACAAGATGGGGAAATGGAGCAAACAGGATGCCAAATGGTCGAAATCTGGTCAACAGCAAAGTGATTTCGTGAGTGGCAGCATCTTTGACTATTGTGGCAAAAACTAATTGATAAGCGCACTTAATCGGTGCGATTCGTCATTGAATTAATTGTAATAATTCGATTAAAAAACTCATTGAATGGGGAATTAAATTGGCTTTTTTATTTGCTCAAGTATTTCGTTTAATATTCATGGCTGGTAATCCGCTTAAAATTAACCATTTAAGCGGTTGTTCTGTTCGGATTTTACATGAATTCCAACAAACCCTTTGTGACACGCAGAAAATATTGAAGTTTAAACGGTTGGCAATTTGTTCATTTAAATAATCAATTTGTTATTGAATCCAGTCCTAATGGGAAACCCAATTAATAAGCAATTTACGTTGCTTCTATTAAAATCGGGCAAAGGACACATCTCCTGCATTTAATTAGCCTGGCCAAGGCCATGTTAATTAAGTCCCTGAGAGCCATTAAATTGATAACATCCAATTGATGCTTAATTGCAGCAGCGCCAGCATCAACCAAATGACCTCAACTTTGCACCTTTGATAAGGTCAGCTGGCGCGCTTATTTTTGGCCCAGGCCAGGCCCAGGTAGGTAATCTAAAAGTTTTCCATCTTTGCGATGTTACGACCCTTCTGGGAAATTTACCTCAAACACGGCTGGGCTTTTCTTCTTCGGTTCACACACAAAAAAAATGGGTTAAATTTATGAGCTTAAGATAATGTGGTGTGCCCGAAAAAGGAGGAGCCTAATCCGGCGCATGTGGAGGACATTCAACGTAATTTCTGGCACCTACATCCCCGACCAGACTCCTTCTGGATTTGCTGGTCGAAATTCAAATTAAATCAGCTTGGACCCAAGACCAAAAGTTGGGTTCACATTCCTTGATGCTTTAATTGCACATTAAGCTTAATTAACAAATTCATGGAGGCGACGTGGTCTCCAATGGGCCATGATGATGGGTATAACCCAGGCTCATGATGTGTTTGGCCCCCAAAACACTTCAAGGGGATTTAATTTTTGCACACACACACACACACCCTTGGACACACTTTTGATTAAATTGTTGTCTCTGTCCCTCTGTCGCAATTTCTCTATTTTTGTGGCTGCGCAAATTGAGTTTTGTGGACACGCTTAACAAATTAAAATGCCCTGCCGCCGCCTTTCCCTGCCCTTTAAATAAGATTTAAAAAAAACAGAAAGCCTGGCAGCTGCACTTCATTCTGGCCAAAAAAACAAAAGCCGCCGCTGCCCTTGGCCAACAAGCGTGGGCCAACGGGGCGTATGAGCGTTAAATAAGTGTGTGCAAAGTATCTGCGGCCAAGCTGCGCTCATTAAGCAAATTCAGGCCACCAAAGGGGGGAAGGGGGCGCCTCATGGGGGGTGGCTCTCTCTCTCTCTTGGGTGGCCGCCATTGCAACTCTGAGTCACCTCTTTCTAATACTGCAGCGTAGGCGGAGCACTTGAGCCAACAAATCCGCACAAATTGCACTCGCAGTGGCACTGCCACACAGCGGGTCGGGGAGCAAAGCGAAAAAAATATAGAAAAAAAGGAGTGAGAGCCGGGCCTGTCATGCGACGTTATTGATTTAAATGTCATAAACACCCAAAAGTAGCACAAGCAGCACACACACACACACACTGCACACAGAGACCCCTCCAAGTGGCACATCCGAAAGATACTTTGAATGTTTTTCGAGATACCCCGCAGCGGAAGCTAAAAGCCAAGAAAAACAAACACGATCCCCACCTGATGTGCACCTGTGTGGGCCGCTATGTGTGCCTGTGTGCCTTGTTGTGGCTCCCCTCACACATTAATGCCACACACGTAGACAACTATTAACTAAAAGACAGACGGACGGACGCACTAAAGCATACATTTAGGCGCTGATGGGCGGATGTACAAGAGATATGGCATGGTGACAGTATGGTGGCCGGGCCTGCTGAGAAATTTGTAACAGATGCGGGCCAGCACAGAACACAATTGACTTCACAGCGCCCTGTAGCGAGTAATTGGAGAAAACTGCCGGCTGCTGCTGCTGCTGCTACTGCTGCTTCTCCTGTTTTTATTTTATTTTTCGTATATTTTTTTTTGCTTTTCTGCCTTTTGTCGCCAGGAGGAAAAACCGCCAAGCGCGCCAGAAAATGCCCGCCCTTTTCTGGGTCGTAATTGCGGGCCGAGATAAGCGCTTTATTACCGATTCACTGGCTTTTATCGCATTTTAATAACTCACGAAAAAATGCGCCAAACGAGCGGACGCCGCGCTTACGTTATGCCGCGTTACGCGTTACGTCTCACGTAAGAAATCGTGCCCGAATAGAACGTTATTTCGCCGGCCAAATCGCGTCACAAGCTGCCAACTGTCGCGTTCGCCAGTTAAAGCCCAACTGAATGCTATAATGCCGCCAACTCTGAACTGAACGCCACGACGTCTGCCGCTGCTTTGAATTTGAAAACGAAGTTTTGTCGGCATCAGACGAAGGCTGGGAAATTGCCGAAGTCCCCCAAAAGAGCCGAAAGCCAAGCTCGGCTGTCAGCTGGAAGGAAAAGCGGAAAAGTGGGAAAGTGCGGAGGGCGATGATGGTCGGTCTTGCTCACTTGCATCGCCAAATTGCTGAAGATGCCACACGGAAGTGCGTGCGTTGCTGCTGTTGCAGTTTTGTTGCAGGCATTATCCGAATTGAAGGATAAAGCACACATACGCACACACCCACATAGTATGCTATATGCTACATATTGTAAGGCATTAAGCGTGTGGCAGGGAATGCCTCTCGCCGATTATTATGCCATAATCATAGAATGTATGAGAGAAATCTCGTATTTTTGGCTTATTTAAGAGGATTTTAATCAGGGAAAATGGCAGGAAGATTGGCAATCGAGGCCTTATAATATTTAATATATAATTGAAATGGAAATGAATGCCGCCGCGGGGTTATTACAGAAAGCTGAATTGTCATAAGAGCTGCAAATATCCTCTATTGTTATTAAATGCATTTGTAGGTATAATTTTTTAATTATAGAATAGTTTTTAATAGGAAACCCAAACAGATATTGAGCAGCTTTCACACCTAAAAGAATTCACAACATATTTTGTAGATAAATATGTAATAAATAAAATAAAATAGCTCCAAGATGGTAAAACCAAAAATATACTACACATCTCTTACACATTTTTCAAAGAAATAAATTAAAGAAAAATAGAAAACTCTAAGGAAATAAATACAAATCATTTATGCAACTCATTGCACATGGAAATGAGTTCCTGCCACAGCAAACTTTGCTTTTCTCAGCTTATGGATTTTTAATAAATACATAAATAAAAAGAAGAGAGCATAAAGCATGGGATATATACGCTTGGTTGGGCGATAAAACACAAGCAATCTATTAATGGCTGATTTCGGTTATTCACGCCTTGACTTTTCGCTTTTTGACTGGCCTCCTCGGCGTCTCCAAAACCCCACTGTGTCTCCGGCCTCTGCCTCTGCCTGTCATTCGGTTGCGCAAATTAGCTGCCACCTCCTCCGCTCCCCTCTCCCTTCTCCCCTTGGCGGGTTAAGCTGCCTTTTTTAGTGTGTGTGCGTGTGTATCTTTGGGCTGCTTAGCTAGTTTTAGCTTAGCCAGCTGCCAGCGTGGGTGTATGTGTGTGTGCGCTTATGTGCGTGTGCATCAAAATCATTGCCGACTTTTGTGCGCAAATATTTACGACAACTGGCAGCTGCTGTCCCCATTATCCCTCATTCCCTGCTTGTGCACAGCGAAAAAAAAATATGCATAATCATCTCTGCATTTTTAATTAACCTATTTTTGTGTCTAGCAGCAAGTTCATAATTTTCCATTGTTCGTTACTTGGATAAAAGAAATTCATTTACTGTTTTCACAGCTGTTTAATTACAAGAATTTGCATTGAATAAGACGAGGTTATTCACTTGTTGGTGAACTGAAAGTGTAAGCATTTATATGGGAGAGTTCACTAACCTTATAAAATGTTGATTAAATTGTAGACTTAAACAAAACTCTTCTGTGGAAATTATAGCATATAGTTACTTATTTCGAGATACTCATATCGTAGTTAAAGGTATATTTACCATCGTACAAAAAACTTCTAAAACAATGTAAAATCCACCGACAAATCGCTGTAAATCTGCATAAGAGACCGACTTAAAACAAACACCAAATGGTCGCCTCGAAAATTGCCTTAAAATGCACCTTAAAAACCGACAAAAATATAAATAAATAAACTCCGCAAAAATTCAATAAAAACCTTTCTTATTTTTATGGTATTTTCTTTCGAATAACATAAAAAAAGTGACAAGATTTCTTTACATTTCCACCAAAATAACGCATACGACACGTACGTCAGGTACTTGCAAGCGGACGCACGTGTCGTATGAGTAATTTGTTGTATTACAAGAAAACCAAAGTAAATGTCACCTCACTTCGCGCACTTACTGCTGAGAAGAACATTTTAAAGATATATAATTATAAATTTGTAATAAGAAGGCCCACAACTGGTGCCCATAATTTTTGCGAGTGTGCTGTTGCTTTCTGTCCCATTCCTAGGGGCAAGAGGACACCGAAAAGAAACAAAAGCATGCGTCTAACATCTAACGACGACAACAACCTGTCACGCCAGCTGAGGTACGGCCACGGCACGGGTTCGGAAATGGGCATCCAAGGTAGGAGAATGGGTCCGCTAACAAGGTACCCTGCCGAGAGAGAGACAACAATGCCATGGCGGGGTCAGCAGCAGCAGCAACAGCAGCGGCAGCAGGAACCAAAGCAAAATCAGGAGCTGCAGACGGAGGAGGTGGTGCTCCACATGAGCTGACACTGGCAGTCAAACAGAGGCCCATGGGCTCCCTGGTCGTAATGGCCTCTAAACAAAAGGCGTGCTTGTTTGGCAGCAACTCACCTACGCCGCCCATCCGGACCACCCACTTTCAATGCCATAGCGGCACACTTAAAAAAGATGGATGTAATTTCTTGAAGATTGAAGTAAAAAGATTAAATACTTCGACTTTGTTATATATATTTACTTATCAATAAGAATGATATAAATTTGTATAATTTTAATTCGTTTTGAAATATATAGGACACAAAAACGTTGGCATTAAAAGGTTAGAGGAAACAACACACCCTTGCTTAGTCCTTACAAAGTGCGATTGTAATTCCCAAATTCTTATTCAGAACTCGAAATAAATATTACCAGTGTATCTTGACTATCCTTTTGGAGCTTAGTTTAAGAAATTCCCTTTTCTTCTTTCTTTTTTTTTGCTAAGATCTAAGAATGATTCCTAATTGTTTTCTCTGCGTGCACATATGCGGGTGTGTGTGTTACATTTGTCTTTTTGCAAATTAATTTATAAACACAATTGACATTGAGCCGGAATGTAAATATGCCGCTGAGAATGGTTGTTGCCTTGCATTAAAAATTCAAGTCCCACTCAGTCACATCTGCATGCTCGCCACACTCCCATGCGTGAACCTTTCGGTGTGTGAGTGGAGTGGTGTATGTGTGCGTGACTCTGCCCCATCTGTATGTGTGTGTGCGGGTGTACGTATTTGTTTGTCTTTTGCCAGGGTCCTTGCCATACTATATATGGCATTTATATTTCCCTCCAGGAAACGGCAACCAGAGTTGCGAAATGCCAAGCTGACGTTGCACTTAAGGAAATAGGCTAACACAAATATGGCTAAAAACGGGGGACACTGGCTTCTTGTTGTTGTTGTTGTCGCTGCTGTGGGTGGCACTCTTCGGGGAACGCAGAAATACTGAGAAATACCCAGCGATGTCTGGGGAAATTCCAATATAAGTTATGTCCTTTAAGTGGGCACACAACTCTCCGGAATAAATAATTTAAGAAATGGTTAATTGAACGGGGGCGCCACCGCCACCCAAAATGATGCAACTTTTCTGCCAAGACTTTCTCGAACTGAGAGTTCCACAAAGTGGAAGCACTTGGGCAAGGCCACGTGGTAGAGTATACTCAAGGCCATCAGGCAACCTTTTTTTGTATAAAATTTTACACGACCGCAAAGGGGAGAACTCTTCAAGTGGTGCTCTATGGAAAATGTAATATATTTAATACTTAAGACAAATATATATATGTATATCTTGGAAACCAATGACTTCATCTAGTATTTTTCATTTTCCCGCTCTCACCTACCTCTAGAAGCTCACAATAATTTTTCCCTGTGCAACCACTTAAGGTAAAAAAGAAGAAATTCGGCATTCCATTCGACTTAACTTTGCTAAACGGTTATTAACTTTCCAATGTGTCTGCTGGTCCTTAATGGGTGTAGCAGCAACTTTATTACGGGAAATACAGCCATAGTCATTCGAGTGTTTGCACCAAAAAAATAAAAAAAAAAATAAAAGGAAACACAAGAAAGAAATGGCTAAAAGTGTTTCTGGCCAAAAAGACAGGCCCCCTCCCCAGCTAAGCACTTTGGTTGTGGGAGAGCCACAACAACAAGTTGTCGTTGACTTACACAAACTGATTTGCAATTTTATAAAGAGCTTGGCTTGCACACAAAGCCAACAAAGGGGGGAGTCCTTGGCTAGGAATGGGAATGGATGTTCGACGGCAGGATATATGCAGCCAAAGGCAAAGGCAGTTGAAAGAAGCAGACGAAAAACAAAAGCTAAACAAAACTTTTGTTTGTCCTCATCAGGAAAACTGCTGACTGACTCGACTGAAATTTTTGGACCAGGCCTAAGCCACACCACGGTGTTCGGTCTTCGGTCTTCATCTGGTGACCTTTTTTGGCAAAGCAAAAATTGTAAAACTCATTTACATAACAATTACCGCTTGACACGGCGCTGTTTCCCACTTTCCCTCCTCTCCAAAGCCAAACACAAAACTCCGCCGCATTGGGTAATACTTTTGAAGTCTGTGGGGCCCCGAACTATATATCTATTGTTTGTTGTTGGCCACGCCGGCTCACATGTTGGCCCTCTCCGTTTGCCGGTCGTCGGTCGTCGGTCGCCACCTGCCGGCACTTGCGGGACTGACATTTTATTTAGATTGCTTTGCATTTTCAACTTTTCTCCGTTTTTCCAACCGCCAACTGCGTGCAGCTACACTGCTATAATAATTGGTTACTTCCAAACTACAGTAAATATAATTTTGTGTGGTTTTTAGCCTGTATTCGCAAGCGGTTTTGGCCCTGAGCAGGTTATAATAGGGGAAAGCAAGGGAAACTAATGCAAGATGTTGTAGATATAGAAAAGATACAGTAGTTACAGCTCAAATTTAATCGAATAAACTATTATTTAATAAATGTAAGGATTAAACATTAAGTAGCCTCCAAAATATTATGATTCTTACATTAATTCGAATTAATTGTACCTTTTGAAAAGACCCAATAATTTCTTTTCTATTAATTATTTCAAAATAATATTTTTCACTGTGCACCCAAACCAGACTTCCTCAGGCCATAAAACTCGTTGCCTTTAACTTCCCCGCACTTCACTTTCATTATGTGTCAGTTGCATTGTCTTGACTTTTTCGCATATATTTTCCTCAGAGGGGTCTGTCCTCTGTGTCTGTCCCCCGGTGGATTTTTATGTCCGTGTGCTCTCTGCGGTTGGATTCCCGCCTTGTGTGTTGTCACACACACACACACACACAGAGCCAGTGGGAACTTTCTTACTCTAGACACTGATTAGCCGAAGCACTTACAATTTCATCCAAAGTGTTCGTCGGCTCCTTCATACCATGACGTTCGAGAGTCGCATCCAATCTGCAAACAAAAGAGAAGTCAGAATCAGCAAACAGACAAACAAATAATCATTAAATATCAGATGTGACCGGGTGTTTTTCCTCGTTTTTCTTTTCGGTTGGAATGGGATTTGTCGAGGGGTGCCAATATACAAGTGTCTGTCTGCACATGCCAAGGTATGCCTTGT
Organism: Drosophila parvula; assembly: GCA_018904695.1. Taxonomy (NCBI): domain Eukaryota; kingdom Metazoa; phylum Arthropoda; class Insecta; order Diptera; family Drosophilidae; genus Drosophila; species Drosophila parvula. The sequence goes on from JAEIIG010031355.1 coordinate 26,907, forward strand.
GTATGTTGGGTGTGTGCGTTTGGCAAATATATTTAACAAAACCAGACAAACACACAATTTAAATTTGTATTTTCAACAATTTTTTGCGGCTTCCTTCGCCGTCGCTTCATGCTGTGTTATTCCCTTCTCAAGGGTTGAATAAATATGAGAAGAGGTTGGGTAAAATATCAACAAATTGTAATTGATAATTACCAACTAAAGAAACTATTAAAAGAAGTTGTAGGGGACATAAAATATAGATTTAAATAAAGAGCTCTTTGAGAAGAAAGTCACTTATACCTCACCACCTTTTAAATTTGTTTATAAATATGAAATAAATATTAAATAATTCTCAGCTTATTATAAGTTAGTAATCGTAAATTCATTAAATGCACTTTTTAATATGAAATATAAACAATGCCACCTCAATATTAGAGAGAGTATCTTTCATATTTCTTGCACAATATTATACCTTTTAGAGGGGCTTCAGAAGGCAGCTCGGGGAGACTTCTGGGCTGCCAACAATACTAACCCACAGAGACCTACCCACTTGCCCATACATATGTATAGTATATGTTCCTACATGTACATCGCACCCATGTACACATGCCTGAACCTATACAAAAGGCAGCCTTATCAATTTCAAGCATTTTGCCGTAAAAATATTAAAAAAATAATTTGCCTTTTCTTCGTAAAACATACTTATACTTATACGAGCATAGATATATCTATATAGAGCAGGGAAACCCCACCGGCCATTTCTTTTCAACGCCTCTTATATGTACTTTCCAGCGACCCAAAAGAAAACGCACTCTTTTTATGTGACTTATTTAGTTGAACAATGGGGAGGGGAAAAAAGCGAACGAAGGACACCAAGGACTCAGAGCAGGGCCAAAGAAGAAAAGAAGTTCACTCTTATTAAAATCATGACACACACAGAGAGCAGAACTCGCAGTCATTTGCATTTCGCTACCACTTCGGCCTAGACATTCTCTTCTGTTCCGTTCTGTTTTTTAAGTTGATTGCCACATAAATTTCATGTAATCTAATAAAATTTGAATTGTCGTCGTCGTCTGTATGTGAAAAATGTACTTCGAACCGCAAAAAGAGAAGCCAGAGTGTGGGAGTAGATTTTCATTTTCATTGAGAATCCCGAGAATCCAAACCCCCTCCTAGCCATTTAAAATGCTGATGGAGTTTCAACTTTGAACGGGCGATAAGCTAATCAAATTAATTCAACTTAAAAAACTTGGCAAGCGAATTTGCAACAAATTAATGTTATTTCATGGCTTCTTAAACTTGACACTGCGGTAACTACCGCCAGCCAGAGTCCCCCCTTGTCAGCTCACTTCAAAGTAATTCATTTCTGATTGGAAGTTTCCTGTCAGCAATTTTACTTTTTCCTCTGCCACTCGCTCGCTTTTCACTTTCCACTTTTTGTGTGAGCGAAAAGTTTTCTGCATGGCTTAAAGTGTGGCCAGCTGGCTGCCGCCTGATGATGAGGGGCTTGAGCAGCTCCGGGGACGACGCTTCAGGAGAGCGAAGCGTTTATGGATATGTGTGTTGTTGAGCAAGTTATGTGAGAAGGTTCGCTGCTGTTTTCCCCCTCGAACAGCGGCTAAGCAATAAACTTGGTAAAATTCACTCGACAGAGGAGAGAACATTTTCCAGTTTGTTGATCGGAATCTCAGCGGGGCCCCTAGATCGAATCCGATGGCTTCGGAAATCCTATATCCCTCAAACAAGTCACAGTTGTGGTGGAAACAATAGTTACAAACGAAATATTAAATTTAGATAATAGTCAGTATATACTATTATTTAGTATTTCGTGGAATGTAGTATTAAGATTAGCGTTTTGTCGAGTTACAAGTTATTTTTGGTCAACAAACAAACGGGGACAGTGGTCCAATAGACACCATTCAAGATTTATTAATGATATTATAAAGACCGATTTAGATAGCCTTTTTTTGTAAGATATAGCCTTAGTTGTGCAGAAGCGACTGTGCATTTTTCACATATTCATAATTGCTAAATTCACTTTTAATTACTCCCTATTTAAATCTTTTGTAAGTTTCTTATAAATTGAGTTCTTTACGGTGTTTGTTGTAAAGACCTTGAAGCCCCTATTATTTCGAGCACATCTGTTCCTACATACATACATATATCCTTGGGTATTTGTAGGCAAATTGCCCGCATTTTGTTGCTCTCTGGAGAACGAGTATCTTTCTCGGTTATTTGTAAACTTTTTCTGTAGCAAGTTGAGCTGATACTTGGCAACTGGGGGGAGCTGCGTCCAAGTTAATCTCGGTTAGACAAAGTTTGGTGTTTCGGTTAAAGGCATTTGATTGATTTTTTTTCCCCAAACTCACAGTTAGCAGCGAGCGGGGAGCAGCTCGCAGCTCAGATTGAGTTTGAAAGGCAAATACTTCAGTTTGTGAGGGGAGCGTCCCATTCACTTGGCAATTTGCTCGAATGCAGTTTGCATGTTTGATGACAGCTCCAAACGGTTCTGAAATTCCCCCCGGCTTGGCCAAAAGTTTTTTGCATACACACACTCGCTCAGCACACCTTTTCCAGCGCCATAAACAGAACGTGGCGGTGCCAAACGTGTCAAATGCACGAAATTCTCACATTGCCAGCCAAATAAAAAATTGGCAAAATAGAAAAAAGAGTATAAGCAAGCGACGCCATGCACATGCAATATACAAATCTATACAAGTCGATTCCTATATATTTTTGTGCATATATAAAACCAACAAAAAAAAGAGGAGAAAAAAGAAAGAATAGAGGGAAATGCAGCCAAAAAGCTAAGCGAAACGAACCAAAGTAAATTGGCTACAAATAAGAAATTTCTTTACTGAAATTGAGACAAATATTGGCAGAGGCAGTCACAGTCGATCAAATAACACGACAAGGCAAATTGCCTTGAATATCCATTAGAGAGTACAAGGATGCAAATTAATTTGCTTAAATCGAACAGTTTAGCAAGTATTTTCCTATGACTCGTCAGCTAATTAATCAATATTAGCATGACTGCGAATAATTATCAACCTGTAAGGATAAACAATTGCTGAAATAACATAAATTGGCAGACACATCAATCAGCAAAAACAAATACAAATTAATTAGCTTCCACTAGACAATTTAGAAGTCATTTCATTAAAAACACAATAATTGGCGAGCTATTAATCAATATCACCCACAGAATGTTTAGAAATATCACAAATATTTTGTGTAGCAATCGAAAATACATATTTAATATGACAACCCAAACCCTTTAGCCATAAATTCCCTAAACAATTTTAAATAATATAAAGCATATACAGTGGAATATCATTTAGATAGCCCAAACACGTCTGTGCCACAGCTCTTAATGCAATTATCGATGTGGCCTGATAAAACAATGCCCCGTCTAAAGGTAAACACACAAACATTACTGGTATTAATGTATGCAAATCCCGGGCGGATATTTACCCAAAAGCCAGTTGAAACCGCATTTAAAACGCTTCCCCAAAAAATATCAACAGCAAAACAATTTCAATAAAATGTGTAATTTACAATTGTTTTAATTATTCGCCGAGCGGGACAGGACATGGGGGAATTTCAGGGACTCCCAAAACAATAAACAAGAAGCGGATCCTGATTGGAGATTGGAGCATGGCCAGCCGTAATTTAGACAAGAATGTTGCCCCATTGTTTTGTGTGGTTTCAAATTCATTTGCGACTGTTTCATTTAGTTGGGGGCTGTTTTTTTCCTGCTCTTTTTTCAACTTCCGCTCGTCAGAGTTTTACATAAATTAAGCCAAGCCTCACAATGCAATTTTAATGAGAATTAATGTTTCAGGCCTAAAGTGTGGCAAATTGAATTCGGAACACTGCATCCTGTCACTAGCTCTAGTTGTTGTTGTTCTTGTTGGCTATTCCCCGAATGCCAGAAGGCCACAAACACACACACACCCACCCATAGAGTACAGAGGCAAACACATGCATCCCACGGGGCGTATGGAAATTGTGGCAAATGTACAGCAAGAGCGTGAAAATAACACCTGCAGGCATGGCAAACTAATTAAATTCATTGCGGCCATATCGATGATGAGAAGGAGGCGCCAGCCATTAGATCGTACCGTGAAAATAAGCTTATGAACAGGAAATATAAATAAACAAAGCTAGAAACAATAAATATTAAATGGGGAATCAAATTCACAAGGTAATAAGTACGTTTTATTTATTATTTTCAGCTAGGGTTCTCTGTACTGTTACTTTATTGTATAAAATTATCAACATACCCTAAATCAATTATATTCTTAACACTCCTTTCCAAACTACTTAGACTTCTTTATAAAGTCACCTCCAACTCTATTTTCTGAGGTGATTAATGAGTGCTGAGCTTGTGAAATCAAAGCCATACCATCGCTCACTTAATTAGACCGGGCCACAAACTGAACAAACTAATCGAATCTTGGACGAATTAGTTATTTGGCCAAGAGTCCACTGTTCCATTTGCCACTTGACATCAGGCCAACAACAAATTTCCAAGAATAGTGAGCAAGACATAAGAGACTTGGCCAACTAATTATCTTTAGTGCAGGCAAAATCATCATTTTCTGTCGCTGCAGCACGACATCACGTTCCGTTTTGATAAAGGCTTTGCGCCATGTACTCCATATACCGTTTATACTATACATATATTATATATATATGTATAAATGTATCTGAATCTGCATCCGGATCTGCGGCTGATATCTGTATCTGCTGGCCACAAAGAGACTCACGCTCGGCCAAACAACAATTCGAATAATTCAGAAGTATTGGCCAGGCATTTCGGAAGTTACACAGGCCAGCCCAAATATTTATTTATTTATAGGCCAGTGCCCTGAATTCAGAGTCGGGGCAATTTATCTGTTCATTTAACCAGGAAAAGGGAAATAACTTTTCTTTAACAAATTCATAAATAAGATTAAAGAGTCTCGTTTAAATGCTTACTTAAAATTCCCTTTTTTCGGTCACTTTGCAGCGGGATTTATGTACTAATTCATTTTTCATCTTGACTAGTGTTATTGGCGGCGTGTCGGTTGTGTGGTTAACACAACAAAATAGCAGAAAATGGGCGGAAAGGTAATTACCTCAATGTGGCAACCATTTGTGCTAAGCACTTCGATGTGATGTCATTAAGACAGGACTCATCCTTGTGCCAAAAGGGCCACAAATTATGGCAGTCTGGCGCGCTTTCTGAATGAGTTGTTTCCCCAGTTAAAGGCGGGCGGGTGGCAGTCGAGAAGGGTGTCGGGGATCATAAATCAATAGCCATTGACAGCTTTGTCAATGAATCGGCGGATGATTGAATGAGCATACGCCACGTCCATCACTGCGTATACGCAACGCTTCGCTTACCTCGAGGTCATCAATAAGTGGCTGCCAACCAAAAAGAGCGCCAAAGAACGCCAAAGAACTCTCGGCGCTTTTCTGTCTCAACGCGTCTGGACCCCCCGAACCCCGCCGGAATTTTGCAGGCCACATTTTGTGGCAATTTGTTCAATTACTCGGGCTCAGACATCGATTTGGTTTATTAAAAAGAGCCAAGTGGCCAAAGGCGGGCCCCGAACAAAAAGAAAAGCGAAAACTACAGGCACTGAGGCGCTCGTTTCGGCATTTTCGCATGGCCAGCAAATTCAGCGGAAAACATTTTCAATTTAATTAAACAAAAACAAAGCAGAAAAATTTTGTTTCGAGCTAAACTTTTTATGTACTTATGGGCGTTGAAGTGCGGAAAAGGGATCCGCCTGATGATGGAATGATGATGACAGAAGCCTCCAAAAATGTGCTTGGCCATCTTCAAATAATTATGCAAAAATTGTTTGCAAATGAAAATGAAATTTGTTTTTCGCATTTCCCTGGCAACTTTTGCCCAAGATAAGCAATGGGCAAAAATAGTTAAACAATTTCCATTTGGAGAAGGCGGCAGCAACAACTTTTTGCATAAACAATGGTCAGCATTACATATATTTATGATTGTGTGTGTTTTAATTGCGGAGATAAACGTTGTTGATAAAGATAAAGATATATCAGTAAAACAAAACAATTTAAAATTAATTTTCGGACAAAGTTTTGTTGCCCAACAATGTCTATTTAATTGCAGTGTAATTGCAGGAATGGCAGTTTAATTGTCGGAAATTTCGAGATTTGTTTATTATTTATGAGAGTTTTGTGGTGTTATATCAAATAATTAGATGCTGTTGAGTTTAGCTAATATTTGGAAAAGTTCTTGGAGTTTTTAACTTGTTTTATAACAAATATAATGGCCAATTATTTCAAAGCGTTTGTTTATTCTTTATTCGTATACAAGTTCTGTTTGATTAGGGCCTCAGTTAACCTTGCCGGAGTTCATAAAAGCAGTAGATTGTAGCTTGTTCCTACCCAGATCATTAGGCACTAAATTACTCTCAAATTACGAGTATTCTACCTCTAATCCGATAGTAAATTATGCCCGAAATGGGACACTAGAAATAGTAGAGTCGACCTACCGCCACACAGTTACCCCGATCCCGCGCACCTTTCTACCGACATTAGCTGACAATAAAATATGTAAATGGCTGCCAAATAAATCGCAGCCACTTCTGACACGCCAGCAAGGGGGAGGCCAGAGGAGATCCGGCCAACAGACAAGAGTCAAACAAGCAGAAACCGAGCGACATTTTCGTAATGCGAAAAGGTAACAGACGAAATCCATCAGTCCATAACGAAAGCCCCGTTGTGTGCTGGGAGAATGGGCCTGACTCTGGGCATACCTATATATATGTACATATGTATGTCTCCCGCCTCCGTCGCCGCCCCAAATGATGAGTTGCGATTACACACATAAATACGCAATTCGCTTAAGTACGTCGTCGGTGGCGTAGAGCGGTGGCAAGTGTGGCAGCGGTAGAGTTGGGCTGGCAGCGCTTTTGCGGTCTCTGTTCCGCCATGTGCGTCATGGCCCGGCTTCTGTTACCACTTACCCAGCTACACACAACTATGTTACACCCTCTCATCAGCACCACACACGCACAGTTGCGGTCAAAGCGAAAGTATTATTATAAAATGATCATTCGTAATAGAAAAGAATTTATTTAAGGTCATTTAAAATGGGTTTTAGGGTAGAGAGATACAGTATCTAAACACCTTTGAAAATTGTATAATATTTTAGCTAATTCAATTTAAGAATGCATTTAATTTGTATAAAAAATAAAAGATGAGGATGTTGTTGTATATTATATTATACACAATTTTATGTTCGAATTAATACTTTAATTATTATAAGAGCTCTTTTTCAGAGACTGTAAATATATGGTTTATAGTGAGTAATATTAGGAAACTTTAGAAATATTACCTAAATGAGATTTTTAAGCTCAATACAAATTTTTAATACATTTTAAACCAATTAAAGATTGCAGACGATTAATAGCAATTGTTTTCTTATATTAATATTAATATTTTACATATTAAATGAAGCAATTTTGTAACAATATGTTCAATTAAACATATTTGAATAGCTTTTCCCACGATTACCTATCGATAACTACTATAATTTCAACCGAAACTGTACCTATTTGCAATTCAATGCGAAAGAGTGCCGACTGACAGACAGACAAACATACCCCACACACAGCACACACATCCACACGGGGACACACAACACAAACACACACACACAACAATGGCAACAATAATGCGAATTGATGAAGCGTGAAGGATTTCGGAGGCAATTTTCCAGGAGAGGATTGCCGCCTGCATATCATCACTCTGCACACGCACAGATTAGGTTAGGTCGAGGGCAGAGTTGGGCAGCAGCAGCGACAGCAGGCTCAAGGGGGGGCGGGGGTCCAGAGTTATCATATGTGAACATCACTGAGCGCGCCCTAAAGGGATTAAGTATACGCCCCGTTGTCCCACAGTGAGCTTCCTTTGTTTCCGTCCTTGCCCCCGCAGGCGGAGATTTTAATTTTAAATTACAATTACATTTTAATGATATTTAAATTACGGAGGCCACTCCGTAAATCACGCCTGAATGGGCCCGGGAAATTAATAATGCGATAATAAAGGAAGCGAAGTGGACAACTTATCAAGGCGAGCAGAAAATTTGATTGCTCGATTGCATGCCAATAAATTCAGGGGAATGTTGTTTTCCTTTTTTCCTGGCCCCACAAAAACCTTCTTCTTTTTCCTGTGCCAAATGTATTGATGGCATTTTGATGGAATTAGGACTGAATATAAATCAATTGGGGTCGGACATATCTCGAAATGGGACTAGGAAATGAAGAAACCTTGAATTTATGAATAAAATGGCCTCGTTTATATTTTATTTTTAATTTAACACATCAATAGTTCTTACAATTTTTCCCAAAGCCTAATCTTTCAGTACTTTAAATATTTCTTACAAGGAGAAAATCTTCGTTAAAGTTAAATCATTTATTTATTTCATACAAATGTCCTTTAACGAATTCCCCACATAATTGCCATTCATTTGGGGCTTCGCAAAACATTCTATTTCTATTTTGCAAAACCAAAAACTGCAAAGCCAAACAAATTCCAAATGAAAAGGTTAAACCAAAAATGGCGTAAAATAATAAAAAGTGGAAAAATGAGAGCCGCACCGAGCACAAAACTCAATTGCGGCAAAATAACTAAAATTGCTTTGTCAGGGTAAAAATGAATTCCCCTCGGCGGCAAATATTTATGCCGCCTGACCCCCCTTAAAATACAAAAGAGGGGCGTGGCATAAAGCCAAACTCTTTGTGTGTGTCTATAGTGCGTGTGTGTGTGTTAGCCGTGTCGCTGGATAATCCAGCAACAAAAAAAACTTTGATTCTATATGCAAACAATAAAGGAAGCCGTTGCGAAGGAAAGATTTGCATGCGGAGAACTGCTGCTGGCTGGGATGTGTGTCAAATAAACATATTTGGTCCACATCCCCTTAAAGCCACTCCCTCCCCTCTGCAGCATCTCCCACCTTCGCGTCGGAAAGGCAGTTGGCAGGCATAAAATATCTGCAAAGCGCATTTAAGCCGTGCCACACAATAAAAATAAATAAAGCCGAGGAAGCGAACAAAAAAGCGCACCGAAACCAAAGGCGAACAATTTTCGGAAGGAATTAGGGCAGAGGGGGAAGGGGCAGGAAGGTGACTAGTAGGTGTGTGTGTGAGGTGTGTGTGGGTTGTAAGCTGTGGGTGTACCAGGTAGCACACATGCAAGCCAAAGACATAATAATAATAAATATTCAGTTCAGTTCAGTTGCCGTTTTTGAACCACAGCAATAGGGTAGTGAGGGGTATGATGGCAGGTCTTTTACTAATAATAATAGTAATTAAGTAAGAACAAATTAAATTAATTATAAAATAAAAGATCGAAGTAATAAATATAAATTCCAAGGGGTCTAAGAGGCAAACTGCAGGCTAGCAACGGATACTGACTAGAAAGATTTGGATTTAGAAAGATTATTAAATTTCTAATATATGAAACTATTAATTTGCTGATTTATTTTAAGATTTTTTTTAATACTTTCATTAAATTAAATAATACAAATAATATAATATTATTTAATCCATGAAGGATAAACATAAGCTTGCACTCTCTCTTACCAAACATGTAGGGCTAACTTTACAGGTCATTATTTGACGCTAAAAAGTATCTATTACAGATCAATTTCCCCACTAAATTTATCCCATAAAAATACAAATATTCAATGACTGTCTCACGCCCAAATATATTCAATATTATGCAGGGTATTATCCCAGGAATCCCCTCGCTCCATTTCGCGAGATTTTTCGCCAAGAGATCGCATGAATGAAAATGCGATGTGAATGAATAAAAAACGGAACTAAGGCGAGATTCGCCCACATGTGCACATGAAACTGCAGTAACCCAGGAGGGGCCAGGGGAGGAAAATCAAGGAAAGGGAAAGTGAACGGCTGAGCGAGAGAAAGGACGAAAAAAGTGAGGAAGTTGCCCTCCGCCCGCAAGCAAGTAAACCAAATCCGAATGAACAGGGATTTGCATTCATAAAATATATCGCATGCGAGCAGAGAGCAGCGACATCCTGGCTCATTCTCCATGCCTTTTAGTATCCTTCCCCATCTCTCTCTCTCTCCCCGCAGGACCGTGCAGGTATTGCTAGTCACAAATGGAGGTCATGACTCTGTGTGTGTGTGTGTGTGTCTTGCGTCTTGCTTCGTGCGAGTGTGTGTGTTTGTGCAAATTATGCAAATCGCAAGCATGAAAAACAAATATTAAACTTTTCACGAGAAAAAAAAGATTCAAAAATTAAATAAAATTTTACAAAAGACATAAAAACCAAACGGTTGCCCCAACATACACACACAGCATAAGTGGGTTGCCTGCATGACAAACAGGCAGCCACAGAATGGGAAATCCCCCTTTTGAAAAGGAAAGGGAAGACGGAAAACGGGAGCATCCATCCGCACACACACTCACTCACACACACACATGTACGTACGAGTATATGTATGTAGTCCAACTTGCCTAAGTCGAATTTTCCGAAAAGTCAAAAGAAATTGCAAATAAACACACTTGCAAGTTTGCCTATTTCGCCTCGAACTTTGAACTTTTCCCAAACTCTTATTTCTTTAAAAACTCCACTAAAAAATATTTTAAAGCCACTGTGAAATTACTTTTAAATGTCAAAGTTTTAACAGAGTTCCTACACTTGAAGAAGTTCTTTACTGAAATCGTTTTTAAATGGTTGAGTTTGGTATTTTAAATTACAACAGGAAGTGTAGATTAAAGGATATTTTTGAACATTTCAACGAGTTCACTCACTTTATTGTTTATTGTTTAATTGTTTAATATTTCTCACAAATGTATAAATAAAATATTCAAGACCTAGGCAAGTTCCTGTTCCTCCTTCGAGAGTCCTGACTGTATTATCTAGAGGAGTCCCGCGTAATGATTGTACTTACACATGTATGCATGACCTACCATTACCCTGCCATCTGTAAATCCCACCTACCATGGTCCTAACCTCGCTCCTCCCCTCCCCTGACGAAAGTTGGCAACTCACTTGAAAAAAGCAAAAGCAAACAAACAAACGCAAATTTTGTTCCCTTTTATTTTACGTTTTTTGTTGTATTTTTGTGAAAAGCGCGCGTGGACAATGGAGCTGGGCTGTAACTGGGCGCGGCTGTCTGCACGTGTGTGTGCTGGTTGTGCCGCTTGTGTGTGCTCTAGAGCAACTAGTTGTGGGCCGTGCCCATTTCATTTCGTCGCAAAAATATCTGTAAACACGCAGCTTGTTTTTGAAAGCCAGCCTCTCTGCCCCCCTCTCCAAAGCTTTTCTCTCTGGAGAGTGCGGCAGGCGCGTTAAATAAAATCTCGCACGCTTCGTTTGAACACGAGGGAGGGGAAAAAAAAAACAAGTTTCCCCGAAACTACACACAAACAGCCTCGGTGAAATGCAAAACAAATTAGAAAATAGGTTTGTCAACATCACAGGCAGCAGCATGGCAGCAGCGACCAGTATTTGAAACTCAAAATTGTGGGCGGACAGGCCACGCCTCGTCCGTCCTCGGAGTAATAGGTTTTTAGTTTCCAGGAAGGATTTACTCTACGGCCCTGTGAGAGGCCATTCATTCAAGTTGCAGGAGTGCAGTGTTCGGACATTTTCTAATATGTTTTTTTAGGAGCTCACAAACAGCAGATGTTACTATTGAGTGCCAGTACAATATGGTTAAAGAAAAAGGTTAAAGTATACCAATACTAGATCTCCAGAGAATATTTATAAGGAAATAGATAGTCAGTTCGATAGTAAGCTCAATAAAGGGAATATTACATTTTTTGCAAAAGATTTATACTAATTTTGTTGAAAAAATGTACTAAAGAGTTGTCAATAATATCAATTTCATGAAATTATAGAAGCAATAATGCAGAAACTTAGATGAAATGGAATAGAAAATATCTTAGAAGCTGACATTTATTTATGAGAAAGTTATTGAAGGATCCTTTAATTATTTAGTACATATCACTTGATTTCATTCTTTTTACCATTCTTTTAAAGTTATTTTCATCAAATTTGATTATAATTCCAAAAAATAATAGTTTATAAAACGATTATTTAACAATATACATATATTTTTTGTATTGTTTTATTAGTTTCCCATAGTTAAATGGGCAATTAATGCCTTTCAATGCAAGGACTCCCCAAAACTGGGCCTGCCAAAAATATGCCCAACCCCAAAGGCTGGCAGCCAAAAGCAAGTTGGCAAAAACCCATTTATCAGTGAATGAGACTCGAACATTATGTGGCGGTAAATGGCTTGTCAATCATCGAGTCGAGTTCATTAAACGGTTGGCAGAGCTCTTTGACGTCATAAGCGTTACACGCACTCGCCAAAGCGGAGCATGATAAATGTTTGAAACAAAAGTGTTACTGACCTCACATTACACGTAAAAAACGTGCAGGTTCAAAAACCCAAACTCGGGAATTTCTTTTCGGAGGAGGAGTGCACGGTGTGAGGGAGAAAGAGCCAGCGAGGGAGATAGCAAATCGGAGGGGCACAAAGTTCGTCGTTTGTCTGAATCGAGCTTCACTTTTCACACTTTTCGTTTTCGTTGCGTTTGGAATTTCTAAAAAAAAAGAAGAAAAATCCAAAACCTCTCCGCATAGAACGAGCGAAAGAGAGGGCTGCCATGCGGGGGAAAAAGACGGGCTTAGGGGCTAGCATTCCTGGTTTCCAAGGCAACACCAACAACAACAAATACAAAAAACCAACAACGATCGCTGGAATGCAGCAGCTACAACAACAACAACGAAACATGGCTTGAAAAAAAACTGGCTATGTTGCTTTTTTACAACGATCTCTTGTTGCTGCTGCCCGTTTTCTACACAGAAAGAAATGCTACAAATTATAGATTTTGTAGTGTTTACTTATTAAATAATACATTATTTTTATAACGTCTATATAGGTTATCAAAAATATACCAAATATATTATAGTTTTGGCTAACTTAAACGCCTAATTTGAATCCACAGAAATCCACACCGATCTTGGTCCGAAAACAAGCAGCACCCAATTGTTGGCTCGATTTTCCCAATGATTGATGCTTATTCCTTGACTTTTAGAACTTTAATTTGTTTGGCATTACTCTTTTGTAACCGAATCGAAATAACAAGCACCAACCAACTGGCTTCTTCGGTACCAAAGATATTTATTTAAGGTAGCAAAAAGTTATGAACAGGACATTCTACATTTGATGTTTATTATTTCGTCTCAGATCATGTTATACAGACACATCTGCTTTAGTTTGTTTAGATCAGAAATGTTAACATTATAACTAAATAAGCTTTAAGATCAGGCTGTAAATAAATTTGCAAGTTTAACCTCTTAAAAATCTACAAATCGTATTATATAAACATATGATGTTGTATAAAATTTAGTTTCCAAACGATCTTATATTAATAAATATCGATCTTAAAAGTGTTGCAAAATAATCTTTAAGTGGAACACTCCATAGCTCTAGTTTTTTTGCACTTCGAACTAGTTTTATGCAAATAGTTATTAAAAATACACGCCCCCATTGATCACTTTGATCATGCTTTGTTATGTTGAAAATACTAGTTAATTCTCTAATTCCATAATAACACCCTCTGGCTTACGTAGAAATCTGAACCCATAAACAAGAACTTCCCCTGGGAAACCAAATACATTTCTTTTAGTGACTCATACTAGTTCCCAGCTATGGAAGCTCGCCTGTAGTTTTTCTGCGTGTGTGTGTCTGCTTTTTTTTAGTCGGGGGAACACGTTTAAAAGCGATCGAAAGAGGGTCTCTCTGGGTGCTGGGTGCTGGGTGCGGGGACTGTTGACTTGGCTTTTCAATTGGAAATGGACTTGGGGCCTGAGAATGGGCCTGGCTTCGAGCCGAATCCGAGTCTCCTCTGCGCGTGTGTATACAGATAGTTGTGTGGGTTTTCGGGGATGCTTTTGTGGATTGTATGGATTGGTATGGAATGGTTTTGCTTTTGGCTTTTGGCTTTTGGCTGGGCTGAAAAATGCTAAACCGGAATGTGGCTCATTCAGTGAAAAGAGCATAATAACGATCGCCGCAACATGATCATGATCGTGATGACGACGACGACGGCTACGTCGGCGACTATAACTGAGCTGGGCGATCGAAAGCCAAGCTCTGTGCTTGCTGCTTGCTGCTGGCTGGGCTGGAATTGGAATCGTATCGTCGTAACTTGAGGCCGGCAATCTAAGCGCTCCGCTTCTCTTGTTGTTGCCTTGTTTTTCTGGTTTGCCATTCGCGCTCAATTGCGCCAGATTTGCGTTTTTTATACCCTCGCCAAAAGGGGATATTGTAATTTTGGTCCAGAAGTTGGTAAAAGTTTTGAATATATATTCTGGGTATTCGTAAATCTTTACTCATCAATTTACTCTCGTATCTATGAAGGCTTAAGATAGAAAAGCCTCATGTCATAGTTATATTTCAGTTTAAAAGCCATATATTATAAGATCTCATAGAATGATCAAGCATGACATGAAAAGTACATTCCGTATTGCCAATCTCTATTGATTATGGCTATAAAAAGATAATCAAAATCATATAAATATTAACTTCTTAGACCCTTATCTTAAAAAAGAACTATCTGATTTATTTTTGAAGAAAAGAAATGAGTTCACAACAAGGAACTGATTAGTATATTCATAAGGAATAAAAAAAGATCGAAATCTGACAAACGAAACTAAATTGATAACTTCGAAAATAAGTAGAAATTATTCTAAACCTTTTTATCAAGCTCTCCCAAGCCCCATACAAATTTCCCCTACAAATTTCCCTTTTAAATAAGAGCATTTTAAGTTTCGGATCCTATTTTATACCACGTTTTCCATTTATATTTTTGCTGTATATTTTTTTTAGCCGATCTCGACCACGCTTCAGTTGATGCAGGCCAAAAAAAAAAATCAAGAAAAACGAGCAAAAATGTCGCCAATGGAATGGATCCGATCGGTTCGGTGGCTCGGATCTTGGTTTTTAGAGTGTGTGTACAGTTGCAGCATCATCGTCGGGTGGCAAATTGGAGGCCATTATTCCGCACCGCCCCCTGGTGCCATCCGGCTATTCCCCCTTTTGGAAAATTCCCAGCATAGAAAAGTGCCTTGGAAAAAAAGAATCACGTTTGTACCGTTTTGTACTGATTTTTCCGCCGTGTTCTTGCCACTCGGCTTCTTCCTCTTCTACTCCTCTCTTCGCCGCTCATTGTCATTATCTGCGATTCCTCTTTCTTTCTCTTTTTTCAAGTGCAATTTTGAAATGCCAGCAACACACACACACTCAAGGCACACACACACACACACACATATTTCGCTGTTGGATAATTTTTTCTTTTTTAGCCAAAAAAGAAAAGAAGACGATCAAAGAAAAACTTCAAGTTCGCCTCACCTTGTCTTGCACCTTGCGCTGGCTGGCTTGTTGTTGTTGCTGCTGCTGCTGCCGCTGCTGTTGCTGCTGCTGCTGTTTAATTGCAACTTAAAGTGAATTAATCACCATTTATGCCGCTGCTTCTTCACTCCTTTTGTATCACGCAACTTTTTTGCATACTTTTTAACTGGCTTTCTTTCATTCAATTCACTTGCTGCCGCTTCTTCTTCTTCTTGTGCCTTTTTGTAATTAATTGAATATGCACACACACTCATACACACGCATTCTCACTCCAGGCACTTATACAGGCACGCACGAACGGTGAGCGAGAGGGAGACGGCGATGACTGAACGAGGGAAAACACTCCGCGTACAGGTAAACACGTCTGCGGACAGGTAAACGCGGCGAGCAACTGACGCCGACTCTCTCGTCGGCTTTGGGCCACGCTCACTGCCATAAACACGGCGATCGAGTCACTATGGTTGTCTCTTTCTAACTTGAACCAGCTTAGCAGACATCCCGCTTGCTCGTGCGCACTTGTTGCGACACGGGAGCGGGAGATCGGGCCGAAAAATACGTTACAAAGCACCGTTTGAATTATACCTGTGACGCGTACCAGCAAGAGAGCCAGAGAGAGAGAGAGAATAACTCCAGAAGAGATGGCCAGGGAGAGCGTTCAAATAGAGAGCAAATAAATCAAAGAGCGAGGGAGCGGAAAACCCCAGAAAACACTTAACTGTGTTTACCTGTCTTTATCTTTTCGCATATATCGATATAACTGCGTGTACTTGTCTCTTGTTTTCGCTGTTACTATTATTGCTATGGTGCAGCAAACTCCTAAGAATTAATAATAATAAAGGTAACCCTTAGTTACCGAACTTCTTGTTTAATTATTTATATTTTTGTTCATCTATAACGGAAATTTCAAATAAATGCAATCCACAAAATCCACACTGAGCTTCAGTTTTGGCACACCAGAGAGCACTGGTCAGACATAAATAATCCGTATAGGTGGCGCTGCTGCCGACAAAGAGGGCGCTATTATAAATTGTACTTGTAAAATAGCTAGAAGTAGCTGTAAGAGCAGCACTGTGCGCGCCAAATTTTTAAATAAAAAACGAAGTTTCTTAAAAGACGGAAATATAGTTTAAAAGTTGTAAAACAAAGCCTTAAAATATGAAATTGAATTAATTATTTGCGAGATATAAAAACATATTTTAGGAATCGCAAAGTTATTATTATTCTTATAAAAATGTGAACAGAAAAAAGTGTTTTAAAAATAAATTCAAATATTTAATGAAGCAGGATCCTCCAATTAAAAAATTCGAACCCCAAACTTTTTTCGACTCGTTAAAACAACATTTAAAAGCAAGTATTTAAGGTTAATGCGGATAATACCAGCTCACCTTTTTACAGTTAATTGGCAAAGAGTCAAGGGAAAGGGAACGAGTGAAATCCGCTGCCAACATCCTGCCTCCTTTCCTCCTTCGGTTGCCGCCGAAAAGTTGCATAAATCTGTGAAATTACCCAAACACTCGAGAGCTTAACACAGATGGTTGAGTAATGCCAGCGATTCACACGGGGCGAGTTCAGGTGGTGATGGAAAATCGGGAAAATCAAGAAGGGAAGGTGGAAAAGAGGCAGGAGAAAAGTTAACCGCAGAGCGCAGAACACATTTTCGGCGGCGGCGAAGAGAATACGTCATAAAAACGATTTAACAACCGAATAAGCAACCGCAAAAGCTGAATGACAATGTCGTCCCTAACACCCCCTTTTTCCTTGTTCCTTTACCACTCGCTCGGAGTTCTCCCTTCGGACCTCTAACTTTCCCTTTGCCGACAAAAAACCCTCCTTTTCAAGCGGAAATGAAGCCGACGAGGCGCGTAAAACAACAAACACAAAAAAAACCCGCGGAAAGGAAACCAAAACGAATCTGAGAATACCTTTTTTTTGGCTGATCAGGAATGTATAATAATCAGGGAGGGGTTTAAGAGCTTTCCATTTGCCAAACCTAAAAGAGGATATCTACTAGCAATGGTCTAAAGTCTATACATAAATAAGGTATCGATAGTTTATCTAAAGTTCGATTTGTAAATAAATACTGCCACATAAATTTATAAAATGGAAATTTATGTGCTATCATTTCAAATTCTTTAAATACTTAAAGACTGGAAGTTACCTACTATCTCATAAGCCACATTTTATGATATTTACAATTTCGATAACTATTTGAATGCGATATTTTTGATAACAAATCAATATATTTTTTAAAATAGTTTTTGTTTATCGATATACTATTCTATGTTAAATGTTGTCAATAACGATAACGATATCGTTATCTATCAATAATAAAAACGCGATATTTTCGACATAATTCTTAACTCTCTATTTAAATCGATATTTTTCAAGCGATTTTCCCTTCCGATATACAATCCCTAGCATTTTCAAGTCTCGCCAAATAACTCTGAAAGAAATTCGTCTTCCATTTTGTCTTTGACGGCTTCCGCCGAGCCAACTGCTTTTTTATGGCCTATCAACGAACGTCTAATGCCGGCAATTAAAATAAACGGCAGCCGAGCCGAAAGCTGCCGCAGGACATCCTATTCCTCTCGCTCAATCCCTCCGAGGGATTTACAGCGGCAATGGATGCCTCCATCCAGGAGTGGGGAGATGGATGGGAAAAGGCCTTACAGCTGCTAGAAAATGTGCGTTTAATGAAATTTTTATTCAATCAGCGCAGCAACTTTTTATGGCAACACACACACACTCTCTAACAGACAGACCGTGAAGAAGGGGCTTTTCCTAGTGAAAAGAGAGACTGTTCGGGAACCTGTTGAGTTTATGATAAAGTGGCTTCCCATTCCGCACATCCCTTCCATCCTTTCTTTCCGCGAAGTGCTCTGCTTTTACAGCCTCCATTTATCTTTCACTTTGCGCCACGCAACGCACGCGTCGAGTGGAAGATGGCGGGGATTCCCCCGCCTGCGATGATGTTTGCTTAGTGCGGGATCTGCAAATGGGCATAGTTAAAAGGTATGGATGGCCGGGCAAATATATAGCCTATGAAGGCTTTGCTCCCATTAGCTTTATGGTGTTTACCAAAGATCAAGCATGGGGAGAAGCGTAAAAACTAAAAAGAAATACATAAAAAGACCGTTTCGCTTCAAAATATTAAGTAATTCACGGAATACTACTGCGTATAGGCAGGGAAGCTGATGAAGGGGAAACTTTTCCGTTGTCAAGCCCTAAAATATACAAGAAGTATAAGATTTATTTATTCATTTCATTTGGGTATTATGACACTGCTTAAATGGTTTTCGATAAAGAATCTTAGAACCTTAGAGTCGAAGCAAAATTACCCCAATTAATAAAAGCCACAATGCAGTGTCATAACCCCATTACCATGACCCAATCAAACCCAATTTGTGCTATTGATATCTCATCAACACCGAACTGATTTGTTTTTTTATCTCCCTCCTTTTTTTTGGGCTCTGACCAAATTCAGACTTCAACACATTCTGGGCCGCCTCATTTGGAATGGAAATGAAAGCGGCGAACCGCAGAGCAAGCTCATGAATATCATTAGCAATGGCTATATCCGGCGAAGCCAACAAATCCGGTGGTGAATCCTGTGAATCCAGCAACACCCAGCCCACATGTTTTTTCTCCTATTACACACTTACCCACAGCCTCGGGCTGCAATTAAGTAAGTTTGGGGCAAAAAAAAAAAAGAACACAGTCTCAAAGAGACCAGAAAAGCCGAGGGAACTTCCGTTGCTTACATCTCCGGCAGGACGTTTTCCGGACTCTTGCCGCAGACAGGTGTGCGCATTTCATTTGCATAGATTAGACAGATTAAAGCGGAGATACAGAAAAGTCGGCGGTAACGCCAAAAGTTGGCACAGCGTTTGTGGGTTAATTAAAAAGTTTTCTCGAAATAAATTTACATAAATTTCATTTGAGAGCCGGGGAATCCGCGCAAATGAATTTCCTTCTAATTGACCAAACACCTGAGGGCCGAAGCCGCCGACGCCGCCGACGCCGCCGCCGCCATTCTTGCGGCTTTTCCCCCTTTTGTGCCGGAGCAACAATTGGCCGGAACTTTAAGCTTTAAGCCAGAGGCAAGGCCGGCGCCCTTTTTTTTTTTGTGGCCCACCCATAATTTTCACGTTGCCCAATTTTCCCATTTCCCCTTTTGGCTGCTTTTTATCTGCCAAATATTGATCGCATTAGTGAAAAGGCGGGAAACCGCCAAGCACCGCAGCAGTGTGAGTTTTTTGCCACCGCCATGTGGGTCAAGTAAATCAATTGACAGCTTTCCGAACTTGAGCGAGGACAAAGGCAATCTATAGGTATATTCGTGTGGGTTTTTTATGCCGACATTTGGTAGAGTAAAATGGGGTATGTGTGGTAATAAGGGGGGTCTCAACTTGAGGCCACATCAAAACAGTATTAACTTGTCATTCTGAAGAGTAGAAGCAATATCAAGCTATTGGCTTAACAAATATTTCCATTGGTTTAAAATCAATTTAAAATGTGTTGAAGAGAGCATACTTTTGGCACTGTTTTTCAATTTATTTATACTAGAGAGTAAAGGGTATTCCGACCCTCCACTTTGGCCTTATTTTTTTCCCTTTGTTTGGGTGTGTTTGCCTAGCTGTGTGGATTTGTTGGCTGGTATGGGTGTGGACCACCTGGTTGCCTCTATAAATAAATCATGGCTTATGATAATGAGCCGCATAAACACACTCACACAACACGTTGATAAGATACGGACCAAGAACAAAACCAAACACAGTCCTAACCGCTTTACCCGAAACTCCATAGTTTATAGGAAAATATAAGGATAAAGATCAAGGACTTTACTGAAAGTATGCCTGCCTTTTAAAAGATATAGTAACTGAAAAAATTAAGCTGCAGTTTTATGTTGCGCCGTTTTGTAAAGTTGATTTCTTGGGGAAAATATCAAAATAAAAATAAACGAATATACAAAATAAAATATCTAAGGCATACAAGAAATTGTTCTATACTCGTATAATAACCTATATTCCAGGAAGATATAATCAAAATTCTCAATAGATTTGGTCTCCAAAAGAATCATACAAAAAGTTACATCCTACAAATATCAGAACTAAAATTACTTTGGCAATCAAGAAACCCTTTGCCTTTAGTCGAGGAATCCTTAAGATGGAGTTTACCTAATACTGTAACCCTTTTTCCCCTCCACTTGCACTCATTCTATATAGCTTGTACGATTTCCCCGCTCACTCAATCATCATAAAACCTAACATAAAAAAAAAGAAATACATATCTCAAACACAAACTGTTACCAAACCAAATGCGACGTCGATGGGATTTGTTTGCGTTTTTGTTGGGCGAGATTGTTTGCGGTTCGTCTGACAGCTTTCGCCGAAGATTAATTGCATTTCGCAGTTGCAGCAGGTGCTGTTCCTGTTCCTCTTCCTGTCCCATATGCTGTATTATTGCTATTTTCAGCGAATGCATTTTGTCTGCATTTAGGTAATTGCAAATCGAGAGCAGGGAGAATAGAAAAGAGTTACGGATGGCCTTTATACTCCCCCACCTGCTATTCAAATAGCAGAAAGGATATGTGGATTACACTTGGAATTTATTTACATTAAATATAAAGCTATTTTATTTAAATAAATGTTTTCTTTGATTATTCTTTAATATTTTATTCAAAGATCACCATGTTTTGATTTTAGAGAAGGATTTTGAAGTCAGAACTTTCTCTTCTGAATTATGTTTCATTTCGCCTTAACTTTTCTTTACTTTCAAGCTTACATTTCTGATTTCCTCATCTGAAAATGAATATAAGATATTTAATTGCTGTATTTTCGATGTGTAAGCATCAATATTTATTGCAAAATGCATTGACAGTGGCTGGGGTGAGTCATGGGTCTCTCTCACACACCATCGATACATTAATAAAATGCCAAATAATGCTCGTCACAATTTCTAAATATTGCCCCGTCTGTCAGCGTTTCGGATCATAAAAGAACCAAACGGAAAGCACGCGCCATAAACAAAGGCCAGTAGAGAAACGAAATCGGCATCAGAATTCGAGCCAAGAACCAAAACAAAGGAAGGCACTTTACACAACAAAAAAAATGTATACAAAAAATATAGAATAAATAGAGAAAAATAGATGTAAACGTTGCAATTCTCGGAGCTTCTGCTCCATTGAGAACAACGTCAGCAGAGACAGCTAAAAGATAAACAAAGCAAAGTTGTAGGGAAAAAACAAAGTACTAACCGAGGCGGGGAAAAGCTTTTCGTGACGTAGCAGCGGCAGCTTTTCTGTGTCGTCACTGTTGAAAGCGCCGAAGGAAAACCCGAACCGGAATGTTGGGGCAAAACCGCTTCAAACACTCGACGGCGCTCGCACGGATCGGATGTGGAAAAGCGTTTGGGAAAACCACGCCAAAGCGCTCAACATTTCGTTCGTTTATTTTCGAATCTTTTTGGGGAAAACCGCGTTTGGAAATTCCCCCCCTAAGAAATAATACAACACAAAATAATACAATAAATCGAGTATATATATAGAGAGACGAGTATATGTATCGGCGGTTGGTGGAAAATAATAAAAAAATGTGCTAAAAATAATCGGGAAACAACGGAAAAAAGGAAAGTGAACAAGTGCAAAAAAATAAAATAAAGTATTATCTCGCTTTATACATAAAGTGTGCCGCCGCCGCCGTCGTGCTTCTGGGCTCCTTTTTATTTATACAAAATTATCGATCAAATACATAATACACTTTCTGGATGGATGTTTGGTGACCAAAGCAAAAAAAAAAACTACAAAAATAAAAGGGAAACGAAACGAGGACGCTGCTCATTAGTTACCTGCGGGACAGGACATACTATAGTTTCTCGGAGGCGTCGAGCCGGCAGCAGCTGACAGAAAGGTTTGTTTTTGATTAATTAAATTACTTGATTGCAGTGTCGTGACCCAAATAGATATCATATTTAACCGCGAAACTCCGACCAAACGACTCCCAAAGAAAAACAGAAAAAGGAGTTGTGCCAAGTGTCGTGCGTCCTGGCACTTTTCGCGTTTCCTGTTCTTCGATTTGTTTACTCTTCACATCCAACAGTAACTTCTCTTACTCCCTTTTATTTGTATTCTGTGGCTCCCGGAATAATCTCCCTAAAACCATTTCCATCGTAAAAAAAACAGGCAAAATCACTCATACGCCATGTAGGCTCATGCACGGACCCTGCATTAAATATTCAATGCGGCAAAGTCAGCACAGCCTGGGCCTGAGCTTCAGCCGCAGCTTCCTTTCTTCCCATCTTTTATTTATTTGTGCAAAATGGTTTATTCGAGAGCGAATTCTTTGGGGTGCCATAAAGAGGGCTCGGCGGGAAATTGCCAAATAACAATCAATTCGGGGCAGTGTAACAAAAGATAAATGGATTCCCAACTGCAGCAGCCGGCAATGCAAGAGCGTATAAAATAAAATAACATTTAATCAGAAGTCACACTGAGTGCGGGACGCGGGGTAAATGTCCCCGATAAGCGAGCAGTAAAAACTCCATGGGGACAAAGGGAAGCCTTTAAATGGAAAAATAAATTTCAAAGAAAGTCAGCCAGTGGGGGAAAGCGGATGAAAGAAAACCAGCAAGAAAAAAAACCCCAACATAAAAAGGCAGATAACAAATGTGTTAAAGTTGTACATTTAAGAGGTAGATGGGATGTAAATTCAAGTAAATTTGTTACTATTACCAGAATTAAATAAGTACAGATGATAAGTGATAAATTTCGAGAAGTAAATCAAGGATAAATGTAAAGTAAGGAGTATGTATACTTGATTCTTTCTGCATTTCAATTAAACCTTATAATAAGTCAACTAAACTACACGAAAATGCGACAATAAAGTCTCATAGCACCATAGACACGGCTACAAATGTATTTTAGATTTTCCTAAAATTACATTTAAGGTAATAAACAAAAAAAAATATAAAACTGTTCAGGTTGTTGCCTCCATAAAAAATTTATCCCCCTCTGAACCTGATTAAATATATACAAATTAAATATTAAACATTTAAAAATCACAAACACACTCATTGTCATAGCAATTAAGTTGGTCATACGAGTATAATTAATTTTCCTCATGGTAATATAAATTCAAAATTACTTCCTTTATCCATTCCCTGTCCCTGCTGTCCATTGAACTCCCCTTTATTCTGCCATTTTTTTACATCAATGAAAAAGCCAACACAATTACCGCAAAATTGTCCGGGTCAGCTCTATCTAAGCATTTGTCTTAATAGAGCAAAAAACAGATTACATTGGCGTTATGACCGCAGAGAACGACTGAATCAGATAAAATTAAATTGCTGTTCAGTTGCAATCAGCGAATATAAGCAAAAAATGGGGAAAAATAACAAAATGGAAACAAAGCAAAGAAAGCGCGGTCATGGCGGGCAATCATTAGCGATACGAATCGCCAACAGCGATTCCCCAGAGATCGTAGATCCTGGGGCCTAATCAGGACACAGGACATGACAGGTCAGGGCAGGACAGGGCAGAGAGGAAAGAGCCATCCCCATGACCACAAGGGCTAAACACGAACAAACGCCACTAGAAAAACAAATGTAGCTGCAGTGCGGCATTCTGATTTCAATTCACTGATTTTCCCAATGATTTTCCCCGATGTGTGGTCTGCACTTTCCCATTTCCCCTCGCCCTCTGGCCAATTAAACTAAAATGTCTGGCTCCGATGGCACGCGACTTTCTGGCCACGCCTTCAGCTTTTAACTCGACAGTGATGGCACATTGTATTTAATTTATTTAGTTTAAAAAATGCTGAACAAATGGAAATAAACTTTAAAACAATTAAGAATAATCACAGAAAAATATTTCTGAGGAAAATATTGTTACTAAGATATTGAGCAACATCCATAGGTGCTGGCAACATAACTATATTGTTTCGTTCCAATTTTATCATCTTTATTTAATGAAATAAACTTCCAATAATATAAAATAATCCTTTAACACATTTAATACAAATTCAAGTCAAGTTTTCTTCAACAATCCTGACAAAACACCACAAAAAAAGTGTAAATTCTCTGCCTAAACATATGAATTAATATTCATACAAATAAATGAAAAAAACATATCAAATTCAAGTGCTTTCGCTTCTTAACTAATACAAAATTAGCAGCCTGTACTGAATGACATTTATTTTGGACAACGCTGATATATAGTCGGTAGGAGGTGCCTACCCCCACGGAATACTACAGTTCCAACAAAGGCACATGTCCTGCGGGACCGGGTCCTGCTTTTATGGCAAATCGAATTAACAACTAATTCCATTAGAGTTTGAGCAACTGAAGAGCCACCACTAATTGCCTGGGAAGGTGAAACGAGGAGGCGGTCCATGGTCATAACCGAATTCGCAGAATGGATTGGCCAGATTGCTCCGGCTCTGGCGCTGGCTCTGGCTCTTCCAAATTTCCAAATTCAATTAAAAGCTGCACTAACTAAGTGGGAGAGTGGAGAGTGCCCCGGCAACAAAAGCTGGCATCCTGAAAGCCTACACTGCTCCTTGTCTTTGGCTGCACCTGGCATGGGATGTGGAGCAGGAGTGGGAGCTCAGGATCAGAGGCAAAACACCCGTGGCCATGCCGCTCGCATATGTCAAAAGGTTGAGCCCGGTTTTTTGGCCAGGTCGCGGCATTGTCCACCTCCACTGGCAGCTCCATGTCCATGTGCTTATATCCTTTACCCACCATCCTTTAGCCACCCGCCACTTGGCCCTCCGAAAACGATGTCGCCCTCTGTCATTGCTCTTTGGACTCTTTGTCAGCCCGGGGATGCGATGAACATGACAGGCGCCGTGTTCCTGTTCCTGTCTTTCATCCTGCACTGAACCAAAAAAATAGGAATAACAGCATTGAAAATAAGGGTAGAAGCTTACTTTCTCGATGATCTTTCCCTTTTGTTTTTATTTATTTATATTTATTTTTGCAAATATCAAACATTTGTTCTCTCTGTAGAACAACCGCATTTTTAGTTGAGGAAAGGAAACGTGACTGGGGGGACGCACTGGCTGTGACAATTGGTTAGCAAGTGGTGTGGCGTCGAGTGGAGTTCCACAGCTCCTGGACTGGCTCTGAAGTGGGACACACTTCCGCCGCATAGCTCACTCCTCCTCCTTCGCCTCGGGGCGACAGACACAACTCACGAAAATATTTATGCACACACTTAAAGTGCTGCCAGGACTCGAACTCTGTAACCAAATCCAAGCCCAGAGCAAGCCAAACAAACAGCAGTCCGAAATGCGAATAAATTCCATGGCTCAACTCAACTTTTTATCCATTTTCCTGGCAGTTTTTCCCAAGCGGCCCAAGCAGAAGGACACTGGCCAGCTTCGCTTCTGCAGAAACTCATCCTTCGCAGGGAACATAATTGCAGCTGTCTGGGTCAGCAGTGGCCAGGATATAAAGAGTTTGCAAATCAGATAGATCGATGTGTAAGGAGGAAGTAGCAATTGATTCCAGCTGAAAGGATTGAAAAGAAAATCGGAAAATCAGTGGGCCAGAAGGAAAATGATGCAAGTTAATAGTTTGGACCATTTTGATTCGATCTAAATGAGGTAATTCGGCAAGGCATTAGAAGAGATTTGTAGCAGGGGCTTCCGCTTAGCTTATGAAAGATATTTAGTTGGAAAAGCTAACAAAACTATGACAAGAGTAGCCAAGTTATTTAAGAAGCCATTTTCCCATAAACTCCAACACAAATGTGACATTCTTAAGCCTCATTTCTGTGCAATTGCCTGCAGGAATTCCTCTGTTGACCAAGTTTATTCCCCAAGAAATTCCTTACGCCAAGTAATCTCTGCCCCGTTTTCAATTATTCAGAATCAAAAGCATTTTCCTGGTAAATATATGTTGTATGTGGCGAAAAAAAAGGAAGCGAAGAAGGAAATTCCTCAAACGAACCAACTGTGAAAATCCAATTGCCATAATAAAATCGAACAAAAGGCCCCGAGAATGTGAAATCAAATGCAGGAGACCGACCAATTAGGGGAGTGAGTTTGGGCCACAAAAAAGAAAAAGAAGAAAATCGTAAATTCCCTTGATTTATTTTGGGGCCAAATTGCCGTTCAGCAGATACGAAATTGCCCCCCAAGAAAATGCTATAGTTAATTATGACACATGCTCCACACTCCCCACTTCAAAGCGAGCGGTTGTATCGCCTTTATTTATCCTGTCACAAACTAAATGAAGTGAATTTTTGGGTAAACATCTGCGTCCTCCTCCGACTCTTCCCTTGATTTGAATCTAAATTGGGAATAAGAGGGCCCGGGGCCAAAAAAATACTTACCACTCGAAGTAAACAGCAGGCGGCAAAGGTGGAATAAACACACGCACACCCCGCACACAGCACACACTCTCCACCCCAGCATGTGTCATAATCACCGTAAAGGACGTGAAGTTTAAACTAAACAGACAGGGATTCGGTGGAGGAGGATTCGCAGACGAAGGATACAGCACATTAAGCACCATAATCTGCCCTTGAGCTCGATTTTGTGCAACGATTTGGAAAATCTTTCGGAGAAAATAAATAAAATTGCCGCCTTCTCGCCGGAGTCCTCTGCCTTTCATCGATTTGTTGAACATTAAACAAGAAATCAAAGGCGCGAGAAATTCCGTTTGTTTAGCCACTTTAACCCAGGGCAAAAGCAACATAAATATGGCTATAAATTAATGTCAAACAGTTCGAAACGTTGGTCAAGTAGACAACAAATAAAATCGTGCCTATACGTATGGCCTGATGATCTCCCCGTGAAGCAATTTCATCATGACTTCTTGAATTTTCTGGTCGCGGAAATTCTTTGCTAGATAATTTATTTAATCATTCAAATTTGTTTTCCTGCCAGTGGAGAGGAAATAAAAAAAGCTCAGAGCTAATATTCATGTTTGCCATTAGAGCGACTGTCGACCGGCGACCACGCGGCGTATGCGCAATAAAAACTTTTCTGTTTTATTTAGCTCATTTGTGTTGACAAGCTGCTCGGGATTATTTCTGCTGTCAGAAGATGAAGATAAAGATGTGGACTGGGTCTTAGATCTAGCCAAGGAGCTCTGCTCCCAGTGACTTCGGATTAATGTGGCAAAAACCGAAATAATGAGAGGCTGTTGAAGTTATCTGACGCTGGCCCTGACCTTTAAGGCCGCCCCAATGGCCACCTGTGACCCATTGAAATTAATTTTACAGCAACAGGTGTGCTGGCGAGCTACCCAGCTGGCCATGAAAATAAACACAAATGACCAACGACGAGATGAGGCTCAAAGAGAAGCAAGCCAAACAAACGAACATGAAGCGGCGAGCAACGACACAAACTGTCACACCGATAACAAGGACAACAAGGACGACAACGACGATGAGGAGGACGTGCGACATGTTAAAGGGAAGCGGCCTACACAATGGAGGCGTGGTCCAGGGTCATTCATCGTTAAAGGAGATGAATCCGAACGCTTCCTGGAATAACTATGCCTGTGTACATTAGGTGCCAGCGAGGAAATAAATAGTCGGGCTGATTTAATATAAACATGATTTAATATAGAATTGTTTCAGGTTCCCCTGAGTCATGTCAGTAACAGCATATAAATTTAATTCAGGCGAAAAAGCTATAAAGAGATCATACAGGGGCGGATTTTCGTAGGGAAAGCCATATCTTATTTAATAGACACTGTTTTTCTTAAATTTGATCATTTTAATTCATTTCATTTTGTTTACATCTTGTATTTACTTAAATTTAATTCCATAAATATCGACCTGCATTTGGCACTGTTAAACAAATAAAATAACAAGCAAGGCCACGTAAACTGTATTATTTTCTCATTATTTACGTATAGAAAAATTAAAATAAATATTTATTTAAATGCAAAACAAATGCAAAATGTTTTGTTAACGGAAAAACATTACCTTTAATCTTCCGCGACACATAAACAGCAGCTTGACAGTAGAAATAATTCAGCTTCATCAGCATAAACGAAGCAAATGCCTAAAAATCAAATTTGAATCCATTTAAATTTGATTTCTTTGCTTATCCATTGACTAAAGACCAATAAAATATTATTATAATATATTTAAAACCAATTCAACCTCAACCACAATCGGTTTCCATTTAAATCAATTTTGTTTGCAGTTCTGCTCAACTGACGCTTGATTGTTTCACCTTTCTTTTTTATCCACTCAGGTGGGCACCTCCCAAAAAAAAACGCCCCATAGATAGTCGAGCTTCCCACTGGGAGCCCATCAGGCCATACACACGGTATCTGGTGACACTTTATCGGGGATTTTTGTATTTTTTTTGGGGATATTGGTAGGCTGAAATGAACCCAGACCAACGCACTTTTCGGTCACATTTGTGCGATAGCTTAAGTTGCCTGGAACCGTGCCCAGCTGTCATCATCTGTCCACATCCACATCAATGGGTGGCCTGATTAAGCGGGGGTACGAGTAACATAAACATGACCACGACCATTAAATACCCCCGGCTGGAGGTCTTTTTTGAAGTATTGCATACTCTTAGGCAGCTGCATAGGGGAAATATTAGAGAAAGTTGTTAAACTACTTATATTTTCGGTAATATTTGCTATATGGACTTAAAAGTTATTATTTATAAAATTGTATCTTTTTCATAAAAAAGAAGATTGATTGTCAAGGTTTTAAATGTTGCAAGGCTCCTTATCAGTTGATTTCGTGCGTTCCAAGCATTGTAGATATATAGAATTAGTAGGCTCTCAATTTTCATTTAATTTTGTAATTTCCCTAAATTTCCACGAAACCCATATACCCTCTCGATTACCGGATACGACAAAAGCAATGACAGAAATTGAAGCAAAAAAAAAAGAATATTTATGTTAATAACTAGCAACAGGCCACACGATAAGGTTGGGCTGGCGAGAAAGTACGGCCCCGTCATATTGGGCCATAAAACCAAATGACCAGCCTTGCCACCCACTAATATGGCATTGAATTCCGGGAAAAGTCTATAAACATAAAAATGAAAATTAATAGCAAAGTCCATGGCTCCAAAGGCTTTAAAGACGCCCCGACTCGACTGGTGTGTTGGCCAATTAGGAGGACACACACACAGCCACGCACCGGGGCCTCTTGGCCATGTTGTTGTTAGCCAACTGCCTGCAGCATCAATTGAATGCAAACAAGGCGGGCGAGGCAGGACAAAACAGGATTCCAAGCTGGGGATCCAGGATCCTTGTGCCCCCGCAGCAAAGAGCTGCTGACAAAGGAGCCTTCGATGACGACTTCATCATCATGTGGCCAGGAGTTTCATGCACGACTGGATGGGTCAGCAGCTGAAATCATCACGGGCAACCTTATCCGTACCCGTTACCGTACCCATACCCCAAAGCCTTACCCTTTATCCCTATTTCCGAGTCCTTTTTCGTGTGTCCCAGTAATGCATCGCTGGATTCTCGGTTTAGCGGCAAAATGGGTGGCAAATCAAGCGTAAAGTAGCAGGGAAAGTTTGCTTAGCTCTTAAAGCGCCTTAAAGCCGAAAACTTTGCGTTAATTTTGCTCAGCGATTTGGGATTTTATGGGATTTTTTGTTTAAGAAAATAGTTCCTGTTTGATCTAAGATAAATAAAAAATCGAGGTAATAACATTTGACACTGATTTTATTTATATAATTGAAGCTTAAGGTTAATTTTTGTGTTTAATAAAACCCAACAAATGTTCTGAAACGTTTAAGGGCTGGTACAAATACTTTCTGGATTAGGAAGTTTCCGAAAATCCCCCGAAGAAAGCTAACCCCTACTTATCACCTTGTTTCCAAGCTTATTTCTCGCAGTGTCGCTGGCTGCTTATCTCCACGCTGTTGTCGCATATGCTGCCACGTAAAAAACATTTTCAAGTTTATGTATTTATTCTTTCCCCCCTTTTTTTT
This sequence comes from Drosophila parvula, assembly GCA_018904695.1. Taxonomy (NCBI): domain Eukaryota; kingdom Metazoa; phylum Arthropoda; class Insecta; order Diptera; family Drosophilidae; genus Drosophila; species Drosophila parvula. Next base: position 57,244 of record JAEIIG010031355.1, read on the forward strand.
CTTTTTTTTTTTTTTTGTTCCTCCCAAGCACACTTTGCATTATTTACTTGGGCGGGACTTGGCCCGAATCTTTTGTTCTGCAGAAACACACAATAAAAAAAAGGGTGAACAAGGGTGGCGTTTTTTAATTATTTATGTTTTAATCATTCGCGCAAGTTAATTACTCGGGAGGGAGAGCTTAGACCGAGGCTCGGCAGAGCACTTGAGGGAACGTGGCCAAAAACTGCAAGTTCATCAAGTCGCTTGTCGTCGACAGAAAGTGCACTTAAGTGCAGGCGGGGATGAAAGGATGGCGAGAGCGTAACCTGATTAGAGAGCCAAAGTGGATAAGGACACGATGGCCAGATGGAAAGGGGGCGGGAACACGACAGGACACCACCCAGCTCCTCCTGCGGCTAATGATGCACGTCTAAAGGAGCGAACAGGAAGCCTAAATGGATTAAGAATATGTTTGGATTGGCCTGCCACGCTCCCGGGAAAATGCAATTTCCCTCGTCTCGGCTGAGAAGTGGATTTCACTTAGCGGACAGCCCAGGGATATAGATATATATATATATATATATATAGAGGTATATATTCACTGGCTGCAAATGGCAATTAGTGTCAATTAGAGCCTGGAAAGCGGACCAGCACTTGCTGGTACAGTTTATCTTGAGCTTTGATAGCCTAAAGTTTCCACCAACTTTATTTACATTTCGATTTGGAAACGTTTTCTCAATACATAAGTTTTCCTAGTTTAAAAACGAATCTTATGCAAGGGTTAGCCACCGAAGAAAATATAAAGAAATGTATTTTTAGCTTTAGAAAATTACGTGATTAACGAACTCTTGAGAAGCGCAAGATCAAGTGGATATAAACAAAGCAAAAACAATGTAGGGGCAACATTTTTGGAACTCGTCAGCTGCTTATGAAATCCAAATATTTTAAAAATAATTCCTGCAAAACTTGGGAAAGAGTTTCCCAAGTAAAATGAAGCTGGTTATAATATTATTAAAATTCTTATAATGAATAATAACTACTTAGAAATTATGATATTCGTGTTCGTTTCGTTATCATTTAGTTCTTTTATTTTCCATCAAAATGATTGAGAACAATGCAGTGTCATAGCACCATATTTATACTTAGAAAGTAGCACTAAAGTAATTTAGTAGAAAAAGTTTAACAAAATACGAAATTTTATACTGAAATTAGCTCCTAACACATAATACTTAAATAATATCATTAACAAGTACACAACCTTAATAAAAACCACAACCTTTTAGCCGTCAATGTTTAATTGAAACTTTGTAGAAAATATTTAGCTAATATTGAAACGAAACTATATGCTTAGAGGATAGGCTTTTCTAAGCTAAACTTGGGAACTTAAAATGCTTTAATAAAAATGCAAATGAGAGAACAAAAAATGCCATCAATAAAATGTTATAACCCAATATCAGACACAAGTCGAACTTGCATAACATTCATAGATTAACCTTATACAATCTCGATGCTAACCGCAATTCCCAAAAGGCTTGATCCCCTTTGGGATGGATTTTGGATTGGTTTTGTGGCAATTTGTCGTTCTCGTTCTCGGTCTCGGGGTCTGGTCTGACCCAGTTCCATGCCAGAGAGAGAGGAGCGTGCGAGGCACGTTTATAAATAAATTCGAAAGAGTGTCGGGCTGGGCGGGTTGGGAAAAACAAAAAACAGAGGAATTTGATGTTTAATGGCTGGCAGGCCGTCGGGGCGAAATGAAAAATCACACAGCAAATTATGTTGCATGTTGTTACAAATACATTTTGTGTGTTGCCGCCAGATGAAATTCGCTTTTCGTTGCTGCCGCTGCTCTGGCTCACTTTTGCTTTTCCGTTTCGGTTATTTTTATGTAAAAACTTGGCCAACTAGAAACTAGAAATTTGTCACTACCGAAAATACATATAAATTGATATATATATATTCGAGAACTGTGCAATTTTTGTTTTGAAAATTTATTTAAATGTTGTCTGCATTTGTTTCTTTTTGCTTGTCGCCATTTATTTGCAGAGTGCACCACAGACCAAAAGCAAACCACAAAAACAATCACACTTTAAACCAAAACTAAGATTATAAATTATGCAACAAAGAAGCTGCAAAATAGAGCAACTAGAAACACAGCACGATTTGCTTAGAGCACGAAAGTAGGAAGTCTAGACTCTAGGCCACAGAGCCGAAGCAAAAAAAAACAACCGAAAACCAACTCAGAGGACCAACGGAATTTCCCAGGCGGCTGCCAGGATGGTGGACGACATCTCCCCGATGCATCATCGCATGCAGAAGAAGACGCGCAGCGCCTCCATTTGTGCAACGGGCGCCAGCATCGAGACGGTCATCCATGGGATGCCCAGTGCCTCCGGCAGTGCCACGCCCGAGGGCGGCACACCCGGCTATCGACGACGCCGGCCGGCAACGCGCACTCAGAGTGCTCGCATCACCTCTGGCGCCAGATCGGTGAGTACAAGAAGCCGTTGCGTATACGTGTTCTATATTACGTATACGCCGCGTATACGTAATATGGTACGACGACGCAGCCATGCGATACAAATTTAGCATTTGCATTCGCCCCGTCACTTCACATTGTTTTTTTAGCCAAGCGAATCTGATTTATTTATAGTCTCTTCATTAAATGCACGTTTCTCACTATAAATAAGTAGAAAGCTTCGTCATTTAGTCCATCAGCTTAGCACGCACATGCAAAAAGGCTTTTCTTTAAATATATATACATATATGGTAATGTCTATAATTTGCACACAAACGATTATGGTGTTTCGGAAGAATTAAGACTCCATTTTAAGATGCAGAATGTGCATTTACTTGGTAAGTTATTAATTTTGATTTGTATGCTATAAAGTTGGGGAACTGCAGGTGTTATATATAAAGTTATAGTGCTGTAGAGTGATTTAATCTCCATATTTAATCTATTTTCTTACAAGAAATTAATAAAACTTGACTATTATATCTTTAAATAATAAATATTATACTTATTCTTAAACGAATAACAATATTCTAGAATTGACATGTATCCCTCAAGTTCTTAGAGCTGGCTCTGCAGCCCGATTCAGTGTATAATTTTTAGCATATGACAAGATGTCTGTGCGCTACGCATTTTTCACATACCATTTCATTTAAATAATCAACCGGAAACATACTCCACATACTTGAAACTTCTGCCCACAGGAAGGTAGGCGGTGTTCCACTCGAGTGAAATGAAAACATTACCAGGTTTCAGTTGAAGAAGAGAGTGCTTCGTGGTGAAAACACACTGCAAATTAAGTTGATATGAGTGCTCAAGGGCCATTAGCAGAAGTTTAGCCGTAAAACTTTGTATATTTTATTTAATTAAACAGAAATTTAGAGTGGCTCAGATTTTAAGGAAAGTTTTGAACGCTGAGCGCGCTGCCCAAAAGAAATTTCAGGCTGCGTTGATGCTGCAGCGAAGGGATCCATATCGAAGTGGTCGAATCCCTGAGGCTCAGCGAGTTCTTGGCACTGGGTGAGTTGAAAAGCGAGACGCGATGCTTTATGGCTGCCATCTCGGCCTTTGACTTCATCTCACACATCTTCTTGAAGCGCCTGGCGCAACGCGCCTTTTTCGCCTTCGCTTTATAGGCCTCCATAACCTCCTTAGTCTCCTTCTGGCGACTTTCGCGGACGACAGAAACGCATTTTGGCGGCAGCCTCAGGCACTTGCAGAAGTTTAGGTTGAACAGGAAGAACTCGTTAAAGTCCTCGTTGGGGGCCAACAGCTCCTGATAGTGCTCCATGCTATTCTGGTCCGCGGGACTCAGCAGTCGGGCGGCGCAATCCAGCTGCATGTGTCTGCTGTAGAAGTAGTTAAAGATATCGTCCACCAGCTGTATGAAGAACTTGATGGGCTTGTGGAAGGAGTCGCCCATAATGAGAGGCGTATCTACGTCAAAGTTCAGCTTGGCGCACTCGCGACGGAAGGCCAGGACAAAGGGCCTCAGGCTTTGGATGCCCCACATCTGGCTTTTATTGGAGCCCACGATCACCTGGCATACATGTATGTTATTCATTATCGAGATATATATAAGGAGATATCTATCCCACCTGGTAGTGCATATGATACTTGTTGATGATCGCCTCCTCCGTCTCGATCTCGTAGATCTTCGGGCATGAGCAACTGGTGTCCACATGCACGGCGATCATGTAGCGCTGGACCAAATGCCACAACGTCTGGGCGGCGATCCTCTGCAACTCCAGCTCCTTCTGATTGGCCTCGAAGTAGCTCCGGAACTTCTCCTCGATCGCCAACAGGATCTTGATAATCGTCTTCTCGTTGGGCTCCGTGCTGGATCGCGAGTTGAGGCGGTTAAACGCAAAGTTGGCCAGGCTCTCGCTGATCGTGAAGCGCGACTCACGTCCAACGTCCATCATCATGTTGACCAGTTGATCAGGGATTTTCTCCATTTTCCTGAAATATTTATGTGTCTCGTCCTCTGTAAACGAAAAGCTGTTGAAATAAACTGGCGCAAAAGGCTCAGTTTAATGTTGCAGTCAGTGGTTGCTTAGTGAAGTTTTAGGTCTTACATTTTCTAATAAGTTTTCAATAACCTATTGAATAATGTGGGTATTAATAAGGCAAGAAAAACAAAAGGGGTGATCATTAATTGTACCAGAAGCAGAATACTTCCTCCTAGGTAAATCACTGACGTCTTCAACTCCATTGATTCGACTTCCGCTGGCAAGGAGGCTCTGAACCAAGAGCCTTTCGCTTTGGCTTTGCGTTCTGCCAGTGAATCCCCCCGTCATTCGGCGAGAGCGTGTGAATTGAGTTATATCGTGGCCAAATTCAATTTCTAAGGGGTGGTTTCTGCTGGTGTTCCCAGACAAAAGACTCCCAGCCACGTGTCAACATACGTTGTGTATGAATTGTCCTGGCAGCTGGATCCTGCTGTCGGTGAATCCCCCGTTTTTTCGCATCTGAAAGCGACATTATTAGTAAGCAAACGAGCCAACAAAAAAGCAGCAGCATCGCACATCGCACATCGCACATCGTGCATCGCGCTAAAAATGTCCCTCTCATCGCCTTCGATGCGCCCCGAGCTGGTAATTTATATGGAAAAAGTTTTCAAGTCAGCGAGACGCACACATGCTTCGGCTTTTTAGGGGGCGGCATGTGCGCTAGATGGGCGTGGTCGTAATGAGTTCACAGCTACCGCAAGAAAAGCGTCTAAATTTGGACAGCTGAATCTCATTTTATACCCTGCCAGTAGTAGTTCTTTGAAATGTAACGAATTTTGATCACTTTTTATGATATTTATAAAAAGGAAATTAAGGTCATACTTAGCATTTTATAGTAAAAAAAACTTTCCAGAATTTATGACACTACTAACGTGGCTTTTCTTAATTAAATAGCCTTAGATCAGACCATAGAGTTTCGATATGACTGTAATTTGTAAATAATTAAATAACATTTAAATTGAAAAATGTTTATTCACCTGAATAAAAAAAATAAAAACAGTGTGACCAGAAAGCAAACCTATTAATGTACTAATTAAGTCACATAAAGCTAATATATAAATTATACAACCCTGTGCAAGGGTACTCAAAGAAGGAGAAAGGCAACCAAGACCAAGTCGCGTTGAAATGACTTTTGTTTATGAACCTGGGAGGTTGGTGAAGGATACAATCGGCAGAAGCAAAGAAATAAACTTGGAGTGCTCAGTGCGATGATGATGTCGATGTCGATAAGTCGTTGGCACTTTTCATTCGCAGACGCAAAAGTTTAATAAGAAGATGAAAAAAACAAGAACAACATCAACAACAGAAGTGAAAGCAATGAAGTCGCACTGAGAATTCCGTATTGTAAGGCTATTTTCGTTTCTGCACAGTATTCGGTGAACTTAAGTCAGACGCATTCTAGGCAAATTGTTCACAAAACCAACAAAAGAAGGCAACCAGACAGACGAAGACCGCAAATAGGCGAATATTTGACATTTTTCGACAAAAACGGCAGAAAACTACAGGAAATGTGTGCACAATTACCATTTTTACGAGTAGAGCTGTACAAAATGAAATTAAAATCAACATAACGGAAGCTAACAAGAAAACTGTTTCCTCTTTACAATTTTTTACTACAGAAAGAAAATAAATTTAATGGATATGTGCACACTTTAAGCACAGCGGTGTGTACACAATTTGAAAAACAAACAGAATTCAGAAAAGTGTGGCCAAGGTATAAGTTAAAGCATTAAATGGCATTTAAAAGATATTAACTATAAAACATCTCCGGCTGCACCCATGCTAGCACCACTGGTGGCCCGCAAAAATGGCCGCCCGTAAAACAGAGCACGTTAAGAAAATAAATTATCAGAGCAGCCCCAGAGGACTAATTGGGGATTAAGCGGATACAAATTAAAGAGTCCTACGGGGGCGGGCGACGCCTGGTCAATGAACTGAAGCCAGGAAGCAATTAATTTCCGAGGCGAAAAAGCGAGCAAGTGTCCCATCGTCCATCGTCCATTCAACCGCTGCATCCGGACGGATCACGGTCCGTACACATTCAGTCGTAATATTTGATTAAGCCAGCAAAGTAGACCATGCAAACATTTGGCCAAAGAAAGAAGAGCAATTACTGGTCACGAGGGCCCGTGAAATGCCAGGATAAATGCACACACACCACACACACACACACACACGTGACGGGGAAGGACCGTAAAAAGCGCAAAAGAGCGGCCACTAAATAAACAAGGAGCGTTTACACTGACAGCTCGCCTAATGGCCCCAGTCCTTCCCCCAACAACTGTCCGACGGATTTGTGCGGCCTCTGCCTGACCAGCAACGGCAACTCAACGTGGCCCAAATCCATGGCCACTTGACAGGCGACGCCACATAGCCAACGCTTCCGGCGTGCCGTTTTCCAGCGATGAGGAAACCCCGATTTGGGCCAGTGACCGAACCTTGGGGGATTATGATACTCTGATTTGAAATATTCTGATTACTTAAAAAAACATCAATCGAAAGGAAACTAAATATATAAATAGAAAAGTAAATTATTACTGATAGAAAATGTCAAACTTTTTGCCAGGATGCCTCTTCTATTTAGTTCGAAAACTTCCAAAAGATATCCTACTTTATGGATCCTTTTATTAGCTACAGAAAGTTTAGGTACTTAGCTTTTTTATCCAAAGCTATTAATCCAAGAAGACCATAACACCCTAAGCCTGGTAACTTAATAATTACTAATTACCAAGTAATTTGGAGGAAAACAGCCTAGAAAAGTATTTCACCATTGCCAACGCCTGCTGCCTTTTTGGGCCAAGGAAAACGGAAGCGGCTAACAAAGTTGGACATTTTGCATGTGGCTATAAATATCGCCCACACACACACACACACACACAAACACCGACTGGACCAAAGAAACTGAACAAGAAGCTTACATCGCCGGGACAGGTGCTGAAATTAGTTTTACCCCCTCACCGCACCCAAACACCAATACCAACACCGACACCGACACCGACAGCGGCACCGACCGTCGTCAGCAGGTTTTGCAACGACTGGAACCCCACCGCAAACTGACAGGCACTTGGACGTGGCTTGAAGGATTTGGGACACCGCCTGCTCGGCGGGATGCCGGGACATGGACGTGAGCAGGAAACTTTCTGCGGCGAGCGAAACAAGCGGCGGTGCTGATTGCAGTTCGAGTGTCCGGCGCGAGGCAGCGAGGCAAAAGGCGTCTAACCTTGACATTTTAGGGAAATCCCTTAAGCGCCCCTCTGTGATCAGGCAGAGTAGGAATAGGGATGGCACTAGATGTCGATATATCAATATCGTAATGGCATGGAGATGGGAAATCGATTAATCCTATTTATACCTTAAATCGTTTTGTATTATATTATGTTAGGAATGTCACAGAAATCGTTAAAAATTGTAAAACCTACGAATATGCTAAATAATATTAAGACATTAGGAAGTATTATTTTACAATTCAGTTCTATAATTTACATTTATTGCATATTTTTTGAAGTGATTATTACGATTTATAAATTTAAAATAAATATGCTAAAAACAAAGCCAAATGAATTTCTTTTTTTTTATATGTACTTATGTTATATTTCAAAAATCCATTCTGTGGTTTATTTAAGGGTTTCTCAATGTAGCTTTTCGCATATTTTTCTTCTCGTCTTGCATCCCTAAGCACAACGGAGAGCCCTTCGCGCGAGGCCGATGCCAAGTGCCAAGTGTCAAGTCAGCCGATAAATTATGGCATTGGCGAGCCAAGAGCGGTGGGTGGATGGGTTGCTGGTGGTTGGCAGGGCTCTCTGTTTTCTGTATTTTCGCAGAGGACAAACAAATGCAATTTGATTTGTTTGTGTCGGCGCTTGATTGGCCGCCTGCAACCGAGAAATGCAATTTAATTTCTCACTCAATTGGCAAGGGCACATCCTGCGGCAGTCCATAAATCAAAGCGATTGCCTTGACTCGCCGCCGTCGAGGATGAACGCGATGAATAGTTAAGTTCGACGGCTGTAAGATCCTCCTTCAACACCTCCTTCTACTTACAGGTTCGCCAGAGGACCAAGGCCCAGCAGCAGCAACAGCAGCAGCAGCACACGCTGCAGGAGACGCGCTCCTACTGCACCAGCGAGCCGCGGCTGAGCGAGACGGAGACGCCGCCACAGCGCCGCAAGCTCTCACAGCGGAGGCCGCAGCCACACGGTGAGAAAATTACCAGAGCTAAGTAGGAACAGTAGGGGGGAAATTAATAGTTCACAACATAAAAAGAAATTACTATAACTTAGGGGGGGAGATGACTCCTTAGGTATTTATGAAAACTATTTGAAAAGAAGATGTATCTCAAGGGAAATGCTTCTTTCTTTACTCACAAAACATCCTCAAGAAGTTTAAAACTTAATCTCAAATATAACTATTATTTTAAACACCACCGTTCGCCGTAGCTTAGCTCAAGTTACGGGCTCTTTAATGGCCGGATGGAGCCATCAAAACTGTGAAACAAGGCCAACAAATTAGCCAAGTGCCGAGTCTGATCTTTTATGCGGCATAAACTAAGCTCTCAGCCAAATTGCTCGCCGCACGAGAGCGGCGGCAATGTAAAATTGACCATAAATGCTTCAGTGGCCAAAAGCAGCGGGCGATGGACCGCAGGACTTAAAGCCATTCGAGGTGTTGCCTCGATTCCAATGGTAGTTTCATATGGTCCCTTGTTAAGTACCCTTCAATAATGCTGATTCAATTAACGTTCGATGAACTTAACCATTGACCCAGTTGGCCAGGCCCAGCAGCAAAGTGGCCAACGTGTGTGTGTATGTGTATCATATTCTCTGTCAACTTGACATGAGCGAACCATTAAAGCTGTCCAAATGTCAGCCAGCTGGAACATCGAATATTGAATCAATAATGGAGGACAAGTGGGAGACCAAAAACACTGTACAAACATTGTGGCAGCTGGAAATTCATCCGGAAAATATGTAATTAAATTGGAAGTAATATCCCACTTGTATTCTTAATAAAGGCCGTTTGAAATCACCTGAAAATATAGCTTTTAAAGGCGATTTAACCTTTTACCGAATATCTATAGCCAAGTAAGACCAATTACCCTTAGTTTAAAATAAGATAATTTGCTCTACAATACAACTTGAAAGATATATAAGAAGAATACGTAATTTTCCCCAATAAAAATTTTTTGAGAATGTAATCAAAGACTTCCATTATTTTGTAATGCCCAAATAGCTTAATTTAAATGAGTTTCAATCTTTTTCATCCCCAAAAAAAAACAGCACATAGAAAATCCAACGCCTTCCTGGACGTGCCCACTGCGAACATGCATCACCTGCGCGTCAACGATGACGACGAGGATGTGGACCGACTGCGCACTTTTAGTGCCTCCAAGGGCGGTGAGTTGACTTCCGGACCCCCATCTGTATCCTTATTCACAATCCCCTATCCTTAAGCCCAAAGAAAGGCCATGGCGGACCATTTATTAATTTCGAAATTGAAAGTCAACAAAAGCCCTGGGGGCCAGATGACTGGGATTACACATCTAAACAATGCGGGCTGGGGACAGGACATCTTGGGGATATGCCATCTTAAGGGACACACGATACACCATGAGGCATAAAATTATAGTTTCATCCCGGGGCACGCAGCAATCCTTATTGAAATCTTAAAAGGCTGTTACACGGAGATGTTAAGGAGATATCAGTGGCACTAAATGCCACTCCGCATAGAATATGAATACGAGGCTCTCACACACACACCCACAAGCACACGCACACAGCCTTAAATGCAAACACACACTCGAACAACCGCAGAGTCCTCCGAAGTTTTCCCATTATGCGTGTGTTCGTTTTTTTCTCCTCCTTTTTCCTCCTCTTTATTCCACATTTGTGTCACGTTATTGTTACACATACGCACTGTGTGCTATCCCCACTACAGTGTCAGCTAGTACTGTAAGGACGAGAAGAGTTGAAAGTCGAAAGTTTTGGCGTTTAGCTGATGATATCTTTGGCAGTGAAAGTTTGCAACAATTTTGAAGAGTTTGTAATTCAATTAAGATCGATTATCCAGTTCAGTTACTTAGATGTGCTAAAGACACGTAAGGATACAAGGTGAGGATACAAGCAACTTGTGAAGAGAAAGATAAAACATTTGTTTCAGTATTTGATTGTTAATTTACTTTTAAAACTTAAAGTTTCCGTTCATGGAAGTGTCTTTAAAAGTCTTAAAGTCTTAAAGAGAGGCTCTATTGATATTTATATTTATTTTAATCAATTTTCTTCCTACAAAAGCTTAGATTCTTTAAGTATACATATCTTAAATATTACTTAAATATTCTATAGGAACCCTCACCCTTTTAGGAAATTGTAAACTAAAGGTATATCGCTATAGTTTCAGCCTAATAGCTATGATCCCTATGCCCACTTCCTCTCCAGCCAGCCTGCATGCACAACTGCATGACAGACTCTAAGTACGTGTTTAAGCCCACCCGTAACAGCTCCGAACACGGAACACAGAGTACGGAATGCGGAATACGGGACTATGGGACTACGGGACTACGGGGCTACGGACTACGGGAACACTTGAGCAGACATGACAGCAAACAGACGACAAGTCTGCGTATTAGCAGCACGAGGTGTCATAACTTAGTCATGAGTACGCAGAGAAGGAGGCGGAGCAGGAACCATTTGACAGACGCCCCCAAACTTGGTAATGGGACTGGGTTGGGTTCGGGTTGGGTTTAAGGATATGTAAGTGCACTACCAAAAAAAATGTTAGTGGAAAACAAACGAAGGATAGTGTTAGTATTTATATATTTCTTCCAAATCAAGCCAAATAAAGTATTCGGAAGTTTAAAAATGTAATCTATAACTTTCTTTATATAAAGTAGTTTTATTAAAATCAATTTAAACAAGAAAACAATATTATTATACTAATAAGAGTAAAAACTGATACAGAAAATATTAAATATGACTTAAGATTAGATTTTGACTTTAATTTTATCAAAAAAAAATCAACTTAATTCTGAACCCACTCTAATATATTTTCCTGTGCTCTTAATGCCAAGAAAAACTATCAGGAAAACACTGTCATCCTTAGTTAAGGTTTCAAAAGGTAATCCCACCTCCCTTTGCAGGATAATTTTTCAGTTACATCAAAGAGTATCAGGACCTGTGTGTTTGGCGTTAGTTTTCCGCTCTCATCCTTCTGGGGACTCACTCACGTTCTCCAAACGCAGTGCATATTAAAATTCAATGAAGTGTCTGTGTTTGCTCAGCTGAATTGCTTTCAAATACAAGCCGAACGCCATGTAGTTGGCATTGCCAGCTTTGTTTCGTGGTTATGTCTTCCCTCCGCCTGGCCATTTAATTAAACTTAATTCACCCCAAGATGATGGCACAAGGGCGTGAGAGGATAAGACCCAAGAGAAGCCAAGAGGAAGAGGATCTTGTGGCTGTGGCTGTGGCTGTGGCCGTCCGTCCATCAATTATGTTTACGGTTGGCACGAGTGGGAAATTTAAAATGAGCGAAAAACTGAAAACTGACAGACCGACATCGATTCGCGGGAGGAGGCAGCAACAGTAGAGGCAGCTCTGTGATTAATTGAAATGCCCAGGCGAGTGTCAGTCATCGATGGCAGCCAATGAATGAATTTTCCATATAACTCGCTGTATATATATAGTGTATATACATATATATATGGTTTGTCCAGCCACAGCCAGACAATGCACAAGTGTTTGCCTGATTGTCCTGTGCGCCAGCATCGAATCATAATTGAATGAGGCTGCAACTATGGATAACTCGGGTAAATGTGCAGAGAAAAAAAATAAAAGGGATTACCAGTTAAGAAAAAAACTATACATAAACTTAGATTACTTAATAATCAACTACAAACTTAACTTAATATTAAGTAAACAGAAAAATTATGATATTTATAAATCAAATCCCATACTATTCTGTCTGTGTATGCTTGCTGCAGCCCTGATTAGACCAATCGGTTTATTTGGCCAACAGCTAAACATTCAAATTTGTATTTATAGATACATATTTGATTTTGTTTAAACAAAGTGCCAGTTCCAACCTTGAAGGCGGTTAATCATATCTCAAAGGAGAGCGCCAACATATGCTAAATCTCCCGCCACACTCGCCGTACTTTAAATCAATCAACAAATAAAATTTAGCAATTTATTTTCTCAAGCAGTTATACTTTAGGGAAACACAAACATACCAAGGAAATTCGGGATACAGAGATAGAGATAGAGAGAGAGACAGAGAGTGAGTGCTAAAACCAACATCAAAGTCAAGTGAAACGAAAACATTTTGGCTTTTGATGAAATGCTAAAAGGAAAGGCTGCAATTACTCCAGCGATTAGTCAGTTTCAATTATAGCCGGACTAAAAATAACTATGAACATTGCACAAATATTTGAACGGAAAGTAAACTAAATCGCAATTTTTATTGCCGACCGTTTGCACCTTTTCCAAATGAATTGTTTTTCCCACACACGCGCTGGCCTCGTTAACCGAAAGGAAAAAAAGAAAATATGGAAAATCATCTGGCAAACCAATATGGTTTTATGACTTTCCAATGATGACGGGGGACTTTACCCCTTCGGCTCGTTCGATTTTCGCAAAATGTTTAGAACGATTTTTGGCAATTAAATCAATTTGCACAATTAATAATCGCAGATGAGAAAAGAGTGTAAAATCCCCCAACTATAGTACTCGCATATATGTATATGGGAATATATATAGAGAAAGCCTCGTATATTTCGCGCGACGGCTAAATGCAATAAGGCAGGCCATAAATCTATTTATGACATTTAAAATGTACACAACATACACTTACATAAACGGACAGGCGGGCGGGCTGGCAAACAGAACGGTGCCAGACATGGACATATATACAGATTGCAGATTGATACATCCCCTTGGCCTGGTGGGATTATAAATGACAATGGCCGCAGGTTGTTCAAAGGCTCTTGACTCGGTTGGGTAATACCTTGCGAGGGAAAGCGAGCAATGCCAGATTATTTCTTTATTTATTTAGCTTTTCTTTTTGGTCAATCAACTTGTTGTGCCCTTGGCATTACTTCATCGGCTCACTTACCTTTTGGCGGGAATTAATATGTTATGGAAAATATTATAAATTAATTTGTTTACTTAATTCCCGGGTTAAGGCCACCATTATGCCTTGTCCCGTATAAAATGCAATGTCTTTTTAATGACTTTATTTTAAAGAACATGCAAAATGCCTCAGACATTTCACATAAATATTCATTGTATACTTAAATTATTTTGTAAATTTGATGGCAACGTTTTAAAGGCAGGAAACACAAACATTTTCACGGGGGTTTTCCCAAACTTTTGGCGGGAAAATTCCGACAGGCAGCTGCTGGTGGAGTCACAAAAGACAGATTAACTATTGTTGATGTTGCCCTTGCGGCAGGAAACTGTAATTTCTGCCCGGCTACGTGGCGTATGCGCAACGGTTCGTTGAGTCGCTGCGTTGCACATACGCCACGTTGGACAACAAAAGCCAGCCCCGCGCATGCAGTCGGAATACCAAATGGTTGACGTTTTCAGGACATTTTTTTCGACTTCAAACTTTTTCGTTCGTTACAGGTATCATTAATCGAGGCGACTCCTTCCGTCGCCGCCGCTCGCGCAGCAACAGTCTGGCCCCCTCCAGCCCCATGCATCCACGCAGCGGTGTGGGCGGCGGCCTGGGCGCCGGTGTCGGTGGCGGCAGCAGCCTGGGACTGGGCTGCGGCTACAATGGCGGCAGCAGCAGCAATGGATTTGGAGGGAATGCCCAACAGGCCCAGGAGAACCATCAGCCGGTGGAGTTCTATCGCGTCGAGATGCTGGGCTCGGCGGGCGTGGGCAAACAGGCTCTAGTTTCACAGTTCCGCACCTCGGACTGCATCAATGCCTACGACGGACCGGGTTAGTATACGAGGATTAGACAGTGACTGTCAATTTAGGCTTTCACTTTTTTGCAGAGTGCGACGAGGCCGAGCAGAACATCTCCATCATCTTGAATGGCACCGAATCGGAGCTGAAGTTTCTCACCGGCAACACGGAGAGCAAGGTAAGTGATTAAACACATAGCTGCAGGTTTTTAACTTGTTTTCATGGATTCAAATGAATCTGCATAAAAACAGGCACGGTAAATAGTATAACGCAATGTTAAAGTATCCCATATATACTGACTTTCACTTCAATTATCAATTCAGTACGGATATATTGGTATATTTGCTATCGTCCCTATTTCACACCCACTTTGTGTTCAGCTTGAGAATTGCTTCGGCACAAGCCCCAGCTCACAATCTTAATGGCAACAATCATGTTGGCCAGTGTTATTTCCCTGGCGGAAACAACCCGCACTAAAGTCAACAGCTTTCGTTCGCCCTATTTGTGTTTGTAATTGTCGTTAAATATTTCACTATTAACTGGGGCTGCCACCGCAAAAGCCAGCTTTGTTCCCCTCCGCCCTGCCGCCGTGTGGTTCTGGCCGTCGGTTCTGGCCGGGTCTCTTGTCCTGTCCGTCAGCAAGACAAATGAGCTTGTCCGCTCCGGCCGGGATTTGCCTTTGGGGAACGGCGAGTGATTTGCCAACTGGACGAGCATAAATTGCACAAAGTGAATTAATTACAGATGCAAAATGAGAGCGGCAAAGCGAAGGAGAGATGGAGTGGAGCTCTCCAGAGTTCACTTGGAGTAAAGATTGGGTTGAAAGCAGGAAAACCGTAAAATATAAAGAGATTTCTATAGATATATATAAAAGACATACAAGCTCAATATAAATATTAAATATTTTAGTAGTAGTAGATATAGTTGGAATGAATTTATGTCATGCTGTAACTACCACCTTTCTCCAAGTGCACTTACCTTTTGGAAAATGCCAAAGCAAAGACGAAAAGCTCCTCTGAACTCGAGGAAAACTATGAGAACTTTCAGGGACTTTCAGCAATCTGCGAACTGCGGTTAATTACGGCCAAGTGCACGGAGTGCTGCAGGATGCCGGCTGCTGTTACTTTGAAATAATTTAAGGAATTCATTTAAAATCCTGTCAGACAGCAGGCGCCACCGCCGCCGCCTGCAATTGAAGCGATTTGCAGCCGCCAGAAATGCTACAAAAAAAGTAAAAAAAACAACAAACAGAGAAGGGAGGACGAGGAATAATATAAATACAACAATATGAGCCACTGTGCAATCGAAATGCCAAATTGCTGGCCGAATGCCAAATGGCCAACGGGCCACGCCAGGCCGGTCCGAGGCTGGCAAACAAAACAAATGAACGCGATAATGATAATTACAATAGCCGATGACGATGGCGATGGCGATTGCCATGATGGTGATGACGCCGAAGACGAGAATTGGGTCCGGACTCCCAGTCGAACTCGGTCCCCGACAAACAAAAGGAAATGGCAACAATTTATCCATTTGGGGGAATGTGACACAGGAATCAAGCGAATTAAAGCACTCGTGCATGGTGGCGAAAACCAAAGAAAAGCTCTGGAAAAAAACAACAAACAAATAATAAATTGCTTAGGGGTTTGACCTTAAGCCGCCGCCGATTCCGATTCAAGTGCCAACAAAATTTACAAATGTCGGTTTTTGGGCCTGGCGTGGCATTATGAGTCTCAGAGGGAAGCCACGACACGAAGGAAACCTGCCAACAAGTCCTCAGATAAGGTGTTTAAACCAAAAGATTGGACATCTTAAATATCCGAAGGTCTCACGGAAATGGAAATCAGACCAATCAGAATTTATATTTAGATTTAGAAATATTTCGTTGAGTTTTAAACATTTTATTCAGCATAAAGTGTCTAATTCCATAATTTAAATATTATTTCGCATATTTTCCCCCAATAATTATATTGAAATAATTGCAATTTCAGTGTAATTTCTTTAAAGACACATAAGAATAACTTAAAACATATTTCCCGAATAAATTGAAGCAATTTCTGAACATACCCTATAAGTCTTGACCTCTTAATGCCTTTAATGATAAGCAAGAATAAAAGCCTTCACACCTTTCAAGGACACCAAGGCGTAAAGCGAAATTCGAAGGAGCCGGACGGCGATATAGCCATCCCGCTGACCCGTTAATGTATGGGCCAGATAAATGAACATCATTAAAAGTCCGGGCAAGTCGGCAACTTTATTCCTTCTTTTTCTGTTTTTTTTTTTTTTCTTCTTTTCTGGGCGCCTCTTGCCACGTTATTGCGATGCCAAGTGGCCATAATTTTAATTTTTACGAGCATAAAATGCAAAAGTACCGAGCACAAAAGGTGGGAGTGGGCCTGGATGCTCCACTTTTTGCTCCTTGCTCCTGCACTTGAGGCGGATGGGCGGGGTGGGTAGGTAACTTTTAATTTTCAACTCGGACCCGGGGGTTGCAATAAAACACGGCATTAAATACTTTCAGCAGTCACGAAAGGAAAGCCTTAGAATGTTGTAAACTTGTTGAGTTTCGTTTCGTTTCGAGTCGTGTTTCAATTGGCCTGTGTTTTCTCTCCTCTCCTTTTGCAGGACGAACTGGAGGAGGCGGATGCGTTCCTGGTGGTCTACTCCTGCATTGACAAGGAGTCCTTTACGCGGGCCAAGCAGATTCTATCGCGGCTGCAGGACATGGACCTTCTGCGCCACCGCCCCACCATTCTGGTGGCCAACAAAATTGATTTGGCCCGCTCACGCGCCGTCTCCGCGCAGGGTGAGTACACGGACTGCAATTAGCCGTTGCATTCATTTGCATCGTCAATTTGGTGGCGTGACCTGGCCAAATCCTTTGCCTGAACCTAGCTTAGCGGGTCAAAATCATATACAACAGGGCTTTCCGGGATTAGAAGATTGTTTTAAAGTTTTAGTACAGTGCAAATACAACGCAACGACGCTTATTCCTTCTCTTATGTACTTGAGACTTTGTAATTTGTGCTATGATAGAAATACTGATCTCAATTTAAGATAGACCAGAAAAAACCCCTACCATAATTTATGTAAAACTTATATAAAACTAAGTTTTCTTAGATCATTAGAAAGCAATACAGTTTCTTCCGTTTAGGTGAGAAGTAATCTAGATAAATATTATAAGGACAAATATTTCTTAATTGTTTCATCATATATAATATTTTATCCCTACCCAGATGGCAAATGCCTGGCCTGCACATTCGGAGCCAAGTTTATTGAGGTCTCCGTGGGCATCAATCACAATTGTGACGAGCTATTGGCGGGAACTCTCACCCAGATTCGTCTAAAGAAGGACCAGAACCAGCTGCAGGTGAGTAACCTATAAAGAAGTCCATAAGACCAACCCCTAGACCTAGATCTAGCTCTCCATAGCAGTATCAGTTAGCTGGTTTAGCTATCCCCCCTTTATATATCTCTGTATTTGGTGTCTTTGTAATCAATGTAAATCGATCGCTTTCGCAGCTTAATCCGAAAAAATCAAAAGATAAAAACAAATTTAGAGAAAACAAGAACGTAGAGACTGTTGTAGAAACTGATAAATGTCTGACTGATCTTAAAACCGCCGATGGGGTAAGTAAATCTGAACGTACCCCCGACCGAAAAAAAAACCCCACTTCAACTTATAAACTAGCCTCCCTTCCATTTCGGACTGAGTTTAATCAATGTTTGGTGTGTTTTTTCAACATCCCCCCTATCCAAACTCCAAATAAAGCATGATATAATGTGTCTAGTGGTTTACTCTTAAAAATATAAATCGTTTTCTAATAAAGGAATAAAGAACAGATTTTATGGTTAGGATTCATACTTCATCAATGAGTGGCAGTCTTAAGGATATTGCTCAACATGTTCCTAGAAACATTGGGCATTCCGCCATATTTGTTGCTTTGTTTTCAGAAGACTTTCTTAATTAAATATGTTTCGTATAAATTTGTAAAACTGCTATAAAACTATAATGTATTTCTTCATTAGATAGGCGTATTTTTAAGAGTATCATAACATCTCCCTTGTTTTCTGTGTATTTGTTAGACCGTATAAATTATGTATAAGGTCCAATGCCCGGCCCTCCCTTGATCTCTTGCCAAGACACAAGTTCTGCGAGTTTGCCAACAAGGAAATGTGTCAAGTTTCCAAAAGTACAGAAACTATTCGACGCAAACTGCCAAACTGTTTTGCTCTTGTCTTCCCTCGTTGGTTGTTTATTATCTTACGAGTACGCCCAAAAAAAAACCGCACAAAGCCATGAAAAATGCAAACCCAAACTGGAAATAACCATAAAAATACACTCGAACCGAGAGTAAATGTAAATAGATACAGTTTGCCTCCAACCGTTCTTTTTGAAACCATTTTGTAAGACCTCTTTTAATGACTAAATGTATGGATTGCAGGGACCAAGGGACGCCAACTCACCGGCCCACTGGTACAAGAGCCGCAGCGTGATGCTGGCCAGCATGAAGGCCCGCCAGATGCTCACCTGGATCCTGGGCAAGGAGGACTCCAAGTTCAAGCACTGCGAGAACCTGCAGGTGCTCTAAGCCAGCCGGCAAACATACATACTATATATATGTACTATACTTTAAGGGTTACCTCTCTCTGTATCGATATGTGAATATGTGAACAGAAGGCGAGGTGGCGCAGGCGGAAAGCTTTATCTCTAAGTGCTACCAGGATGGGGCTCATCTAATATGTAAACAGGTTTCGACAGCAGGTTCGAAGCCTCCCCTTATCCCATCCTCAAATGTCTAAACTTAAGCCCGATAATCAAAAATTAAATCAAATTTAATGTAAATGTAAAACATGACCAGTCAACGTAGAGTAGTGAGCAGGCTAACAGCAGAGACGACCCAATGGAACCAACGCGAAAGGAGCAAAAACCAAAACTAACTAAACTATAACTACAAACTAAAATAAACAGAGAACTTGTGTACTTAACTAGCAACTTTAGTAACTTTTCTAAGCCACGCGGGAATATTTGTAATAAGCTGGCTAGCAGCTTAAATACAAGCAGGCAGAAATGTTTCCATTTAAAACAAAAGAATATATATGAATGTATGTATATTGTAATCCAAGGCAAACGATTTTTGTATAAGATTTATATATATAGAATATATATCTGTGTGTGTACATGTGTGAATATTTCGTTACTAACGCTTAGGGGAGTCTTACAGGGTCAAATCGTTTAATCAAAAGTCAGTTAGCCGTCAGCCCTCGATGAGTGTCCATCATAAACGAGTATGTACGTAGTTTTAGAATTCAATATTCTTTGTGTCTTCCTTAGTCAAATATGTACATGTGTGTGTGTGTCTAAATTAGGGATAGGGATCCTTCCAAACAAATAAAGAAGAAGTAAAGTGCAATGCAAGGAATTCGCGTGTCATCCACAAAAATAACGCCATCATGTCAATGTGCTCAAATGTGGAGACATGAAAACAAAAACTACAATAATATCCTTAACATATATACTATATAGAGTTGATGTGTACATATGAATATACATAATAAATAAATAAAATATGTATTTAAATGTTTAACAATATAAAAAGATTTTGGTTTTATTTCTTAAGATTCTAGATTTTGTATAAAAATTAACTTAGTATTTATAAATTATTCTAGGTTGCATACTAAGTAAATATTAGCCAAACTGCTGCTGCTGCTGCTGGGGATTTGGCACCTGCCTAGCCACCTGGGAACGATAGCGGAACAGGGGACGAAACACATTGATCTCGGCCAGCTCCATGTCATCCGCCACCTCCTCATAGGCTAGCTCCTCCATAGCTCTTCTTAATCTGCTCAGAGTTCGCTCATAGCTATAGAGATTTTCCAGAGCTTCGCTGGAGCTAATGGCTTGATCTTTCACCTCCAATCTTTGGATTTGGTCTGCTGAAGAGGTACGTTCCTGGGGATAGCCTAGCACCAGCTCAAATGTGGCTACACAGGCCATCAGTTGGAAGATTATCTATTTTTTTTCGGTCAAGAAAAATCGGAATTAATATAATAAGAACCTTTGGAAAATATGAATATCAACTTACTTGGCTGTACTGCATTTCTAATGTTTTTCTTCAGATTTTTCTTCTATAAAAATGTACTTGTTTAAAGCTGGAGGGCAAGTTGTCAAGTGTGGCTTCAGCTTGGTCTGGCTCGCCAATTTATACCAGATGCAAAATTGTTTTTGCCTTTACCTGATTAACACCTGCAATTGTTCTTATTTCTCGCCTTGATTTTCACACTGCCGGCGGTGGAAATTAGCAGGCTAGTGTTGAAAAAACGAGAGCATTTTCCGCTCTCAGCCGAGTCTGATTAAAAAGTCAGGTCATGTGCATATGGGCTTTTTGTGTTTTCCCTTCGAGTCTGTGTTGTCAACAAACTGGTAGTGAAAAGTGACTAATTCTTATTTAATCATCCGGTCGCGTGTCAAAAGAAATAATAATTAGCCCGTGATCTCAGGAACTGTAAGTCCCGGAATTAAGTCGAAGCAACTAATTGAAAGGGTAAATCGATGAGCAAGTGTTGGGATGCCAATGATTACCTAAAATATATGGCGCATCAATATAAAATACATTAAACTTGAACAATTTATTCGGGAAACATGTAGGAATGTATGCATTTTGTGTTATATATTTAAAATGAAATATTTACATAAGTGGTAAAATGTTTTTTAAAGTGTTCTAAATAAATGAATATCATTTCAAATATATAGAATCAAATCTTTATCTTTAAACTACGGTCAGGGTTAATCTTAACCAGTTTATAGAGAACGTGTTGTCAATCTGATTTAATACATTATACATTATATATCATAACATATGAATCATTGTAAGCAATAAATGCTTAGAAAATGTAACAGCCAACATTTAAATTCCCATAGTTTATGGCTTTTTTAGGTAATTTGTAGTCCCTTTATTTAAGACCAAAATCAGCTGTTGATGGCTTGAGACACTAGAAATCTCCTTTAAAAAAACACCAACGTTTAACAGCTAACCCCATCTGGTCACACTATTGGTCTTTTGTTATTTTTCCACGAAGTAATATTTACTTCGTCTGTTTAGTGTTAGCTTGACGGTAATAATACATGGCAACTATCGCGTTTCAGTGTCGCATCATTGAACCAATCTGCTCATTAACCAACTGCCAGCTGCCGCTTAAGTTCCGTATTTTTTTGGGGGCGAAACGAAAAACGGGAGTTATAGCCGCCGCAAGCCGACGCGTGAATACTCTATAATTACCCGATTACAACAAACAAAAGGTGCTTAAATATTAAATAACAACGTGAGTTTGCCTTGTTTCACCAAGAAACCTGATAAATTTATTAGCAATTATCGAGATAAAGTACGCGCGGCAAATCTTATCTGTAACGTTAGAGAAACCCCGCTATCAAAATGGGGGAAAAATTCGCCAACACAGCAGAATAGTGAAGCGGAAACGCATATTATTGCTTTATAACTGCGATACGGAGCGGAAAGTGACATTGTTTAACTGAAGGCGAGGCGACGTCAACAAGAAAACCGCACAAATACATATATACATCCATATGTTTGTATGTATCTGGTAGATAATGTCGGATATAGTATCCGCACTCCGCCGAAACTCAATCCGTGGCTTATCCATCCGCAAAAACCGCGACCCACTCCGCTGCCTTACCTGAATCTGAGTCACCTACCCGCCCAATCACTCACCTACCTGTTGATCTCCATTGTTCTTTCAGGTAACATTTTGCAGCTGACTCGCCGGACGTGAGCAGCGGCCTCCTTTTGGCTTGTGGCCCCCATTCGGTCGATGAGAGCTCCACTGGGTTTGGCCAGAACCCGTAAGATGAGCAACAACTACAACGATGTGCCCTTCGGCATCCGGATGGTGCAGCGGCTGTCGCGTCAATGCTGCACCCGCTTCCATGCACGTAGAGATTTGCTGTGAGTATACATAAATATGTACATAGTAACCCCTTTTATTAGGGTATTAGGCATTTATTTTCGGGGAGCTTATGGTATGCTCTTAATTTTAGGGCAAAACCCACATTATAAGTCTGTTTTGTGATTGTTTATAATTATAGAAGACTATTCATGATCTGTTTATACTTTAAATTACTTGGAAGTCTGTTTTCTTTGTTGCTCATATCTATAGCATTTTTTCTACTTTAAAATGCGCAAATACATTCCTAATCATCGAAATAGCTATTAGTTTTATAAAGTTTCATTAAAAACTGTTGGCGATAAGGGTAACATTAATCAATTTACCTTGATTTCCCACCTTTTGCCTTACCTTCTACCAATAAAATCTTTAACAATATTTAATCAAAAATCCTCCCTCTTTCAGCTACAAAATGTCCGTGTTTGTGCTAACCTTTTTGGCCTATGCCTGCTACCACATGTGCCGCAAGCCAATATCCGTGGTAAAGTCTGTGCTACAGGGTAATTGCTCCTCAACGCCGGCTACAGTAGGTCAGGATTGCGGCTATCCTCCCTTTGGTAAGTAAAACCTGCCTGCTTTTATTTCCTCTTCTTTATTTAAAATTAAAATTCCTATAATTCCCAGATGGTCCCGATGCCACCACACTCTTTGGCATGATGGACTCGGCATTCCTCTTCTCCTACGCCATTGCCATGTTCGCCTCGGGCTTTGTGGCGGAGCGCGTTTCGCTACGCTACTTCCTATCTATGGGCATGATCCTCACCGGCGTTTTCACCTACATGTTTGGCATTGCCCGTACCTCGAATATCCACAGCTTGTGGTACTTTATCTTGGTGCAAATCTGCGCTGGCATCTTCCAGACGACGGGTTGGCCCGGCGTGGTGGCCCTGGTCGGTCGCTGGTTTGGCAAAGCCAAGCGCGGTCTGATCTTCGGCATCTGGAACAGTCACACGTCGATTGGCAACATTCTGGGCACCCTGATAGCGGCGCACTACGTAGAGAGCGACTGGGCGCTATCGTTTGTGGTGCCCGGCATCATCATAGCAGCGGTGGGTTTTCTGCTCTTCCTGTTCCTGGTCGATCAGCCGGAGATTGTGGGCTGTTATCCGCAGACCGGGCAGCAGGAGCGACGCGTGGCCAATGAGTCGGATCAGGAGGATCAAGACGATGAGGAGCAGATGCGACACAACGATGCTGTAAGTAAGGGGTGTTGCTTGTCTCTCTTAAGGCGCAGTTTACCCATACATATATCACCTCTCCATTATGTTGCAATTATAATTTTTAAAGTGTACTAACGTTTTGCTCGGCCTTAGTGTGTGGTCAGTTTGGGGTACGGCTCTGCGGAAACCGTAAGTGCATGACGACGTATCTCTTCGCTTGCTTTCCCAGTTGTGTTTGGCTTTTGTACATTTGGCGCTTCTAACCAGCTCTTTTATTGATACTTTTATTTGATTGGTAAATGGGAAGCTAATTCGTGTGATCTCTAACAGGAAATCAACTATAGATCGGCACCCACCGAACGTACTCCCATCCTGGCCCGCTCTGGCTCACAGCAGCCCAC
Organism: Drosophila parvula; assembly: GCA_018904695.1. Taxonomy (NCBI): domain Eukaryota; kingdom Metazoa; phylum Arthropoda; class Insecta; order Diptera; family Drosophilidae; genus Drosophila; species Drosophila parvula. The sequence goes on from JAEIIG010031355.1 coordinate 81,178, forward strand.
CCATCAGAGAGGCCATGGTCGCCCCATTAGCCTGATCGATGCCTTGTACATTCCCGGCGTGGTGGAGTTCTCCCTATGCCTGTTCTTTACTAAGCTGGTCAGCTACACCTTTATGTACTGGCTGCCCCTGTACATACAGTCTTCCAGTGAGTACTATGTTTGATTTTGAAAAGTCCAATATAATATATCGACCATAATATCGCCCTCAATATTACATAGAAATTTTAAACATTTGTCTTTTATTTTTCTGCAGGCACCTTGGGCCCTCAGCTGTCCGCTGATCTCTCCACTCTCTTTGATGTGGGCGGCATTGTGGGCGCCATAGCTGCGGGCTACCTATCGGATCTGAGCGGAATGTCGGCCACCGTCTGCACCGGCATGCTGTTCATTGCCTCCCCCATTGTAAGTTCTCTTTTCTTTTCTATAAAATTAGCAAAGATTATAATCTGGAATCGTTTGCAGCTGCTGATGTATCAACAATATGGTGCATTGTCGCTCAAGATTAGCATTCTGCTGCTGATTGTGGTCGGCATCTTTGTAAACGGCCCTTATGCGCTGATAACGACCTCGGTGAGTGCGGAGCTGGGCCAGCACAGCTCCCTAGAGGGCAATTCGAATGCCCTGGCAACGGTGACGGCCATAATCGATGGCACGGGATCGATTGGCGCCGCTGTGGGTCCGCTGCTGGCGGGTCTCATCTCCACAACGGGCTGGCAGAATGTCTTCCATATGCTCATCGTGGCCGACATCATTGCCATGGTGCTGCTGGGGCGGCTGGTGGTCAAGGAGTTCGCTGCTCTGCGCCGCTCCTTGCACCGCATACGGATCGAATAGCAGGCAGAAGACGAGGAGGATGTGGTAGATGTGGTTTGACCGTTTATTTATTTGTTTTACTAAGCGATCTGTGTACATATAGCGCTTACATGAAGAGCGCTTCTGTTTCGGTTTCCGTTTCCGTTTTCATTCGAGAGCATATCAGAGTGGTTCTGATCCTAGTTTTATCCTAAAGTTATATATTTTAAATGGACATCCCTCATCTAGCTAGGCTATCCATCGAGTTTACAGTTTTGATATATATTACCTACATATATATATATATACATATACACCTATTTTGTAATCTTGTGTGGCCGTGTTTGTGTGTGTGCGCGCGCAGAGTGTGTGTCAGAGTCTCCTCGTTTTAAGTGCCGAACTATCATTAGTACTTAGCGTAATTCTATAGCTATGTAAATACACTTTATCGTACACTTTTCGTACACCAACAATAAAACCGGATTTGACTGTACAATTTTGTGAGAAAAACAGCTGCTTAAATACTGTTTCTAGCGGAGATCTGGTCCAGAATCTATCACTCATACGTTAGAGAATCTCTTTTGCTGCGTCGCGAGTAACTCTCAGCGGCGATCTTCTTGAGAAAATTAACCGTTGCTGCATCATTTTGATTGACCAATTTGAGCAGGACACTCTCCTTGCGCTGCAGGAGCTTGTGCGGCGGTCCAAACTCCACAATCCTTCCAGCATCCATCACCAAGACGCTGTCGTTGTCCATCACTGTGTGCAGGCGATGGGCAATTGTCAGGACTGTGCACTCGGCGAACTTGCTTTGTATGGTTTCCTGTATAAGGATATCAGTTCTGCGAAAAAGGAAATCATATAATTAGATCAAACCTTGACTTCACTTTCCCAATGAAACATTATTTTATAAGTAGATAATTATAGATTATATACTCACTCCGAATCTACATTCGCTGTGGCCTCATCCATGACCAGGACCCGATTCTGTCGTAAAATAGCTCTGGCCAGGCACACCAGCTGCCTCTGACCCATGCTAAAGTTGGAGCCACCATCCTGAAGGTGACAGGAAAGGCCGCCCTCCAGGCTGGCCACATGTTTCCTCAGCTTTACATCCTCCAAGGCACTCCACAGCGCCTCATCGCTCTTCTCCTCGAAAGGATCCAGATTGAAGCGAAGGGTGCCGGAAAAGAGCACCGGATCCTGGGGAATAATTGAGATTCGGCTGCGCAAATCGTGGAGACCCAACTGGCCAATATCCAGGCCATCGATTTCGATGGTTCCCTCGTTGAAGGCCAAGCGGAAAAGAGCCTGAATAATAGAGGATTTCCCTGCTCCTGTACGTCCCACGATGCCTATCTTCTCCATGGGCTGCGATTCGAAGTTCAGGCCACGCAGGATATTCGCATCTCCCGGAGCATAGCGCATGCAGAGATCCCGAAAATGGAGATGACCTGCCTGTGGCCATTCCTTGGCCAACTGCAAACTCTTGGGACTCTCCAGCGGCGGTTCTGAGGGCATCTGTGCATATTCCAGCACTCTCTCCACACTGGTCATGTTGTTCTCCATCTCCGCGGTCTGCCGCATGCCCCACTGGCACATGATGACCAGCGTCATGCTCTGGGTGATGGCCAGACCCACATCGCCACTGTAGAAACTCTGATCAATGACCAGGAAACTGAACGTCACCGCCAAGATGTAGACCACACAGATCAGATCTGTCCAGAAGGAAAAGGCCCGATTGGCGCTTACATAGAGAAACAGAGCCGAGGAATTCGTGTTCTGGTGACCATGGAACGTCTGCTCCAGCTGCGGCATGGCATCCATGGAGCGTATGGTTGTGTGGCCATGGAAGGTCTGATTTGTGTGCGAGTAGATGGGACTGCGAGCTGTGTAGGGCAAGGTATTAGTACCAAGTTTAAACTTGGTATTTAGACTTGAAACTCACTCAAACTCTCAATCCTCTTCAGACTTCGGCTAGCTCCTATGTACAGGGCACGGCAGAGGTAAAGAAGCAGCACCATGATGGCAGCCGGGATGAGCAGCCAATAGTTGGCTATGGTCACGATCACCAGAACAGCCACCACATCCACCAGAAACTGCGGGGAATATCGAAACAAATTACTTAAAAAATCAGTAAAAATGTAAGCCAGCTTTAGTACCTGCAAGGAGTCCATCATGGCCTGCGGCAGGGTCACATCCACGTTCTGTATATCACTAGAAAACCTGTTCAGCACCCTTCCCGAGGGATTCGCATTGAAGAAGTACATCCAGGCGCGGATGATGCCATGATAGAGCTGATCGTGCAGCTTCAGGGATATGCGCAGGCACATGAAGAAGAAGCCAAAGGTGCGCAGCAGGAACAACGCCAAGGTGAGCAGCAGGAGGATGGTGTAATAGGTGACCATCTTGGTTCGCGTAGATTCCAATTCATCTATGGAGACGTAGTCATGATCCTCCTCCCAGGTGGCCCAGCGTGAGATGAAGATGTCCATGAGGGCCTGGCATCCGCGGGCGAAGACGAACAGCGAGAGCACCAAGCAGGCCAGGAAGGGAGCACCCAGGGCCCGAAAGTACGCCTTGTAGGTGTCATAGCTTACGGCTCCTTGGAGCTGCTGTTCGGCGTGGGCATCCTCATCAAGTTCCAGAGCAGAGGCGTCCTCCTCTTCACCCTTACTCAGCTTAGAGGTCCTGTCCACCTGGCTGAGCACTCTCTTCACCTGAATCTTATCCTCTTCGATGGCCTCCAGATCAAGAGCAGCATGGTGGGTGATGATATCCTTTAGCTGCTCGTAGCTGCCCTGCTGCGTGATGTTGCCCGCCTCCAGGAGCAGCAGGTGGTCCACGGTCTTGAGCAGCTGCACGTGATGGGTGATCAGTATACGCATTTTGCCGGCTAGCAGGCGATGGAAGCACTTGTCCATCAGCAGCTTGCCCACCTGGGCATCCACAGCGGCCAGCGGGTCATCGAATAGGTATATATCCGCCTGGCGATAGCAGGCTCTGGCCAGGGCAATCCTCGCCTTCTGGCCGCCACTCAGGCTGATGCCTCGCTCGCCCACCACAGTGGCATCTCCACGCGGCAGCAGCTCCAGATCCCGCTCCAGCTGGCAGGCGTGGACCACCGCCCGGTAGCGCTGCTCCTCGAAGGGTTCCACGAACAGAATGTTCTCCCTGATGCTGCCCTGGAACACCCAGGGCTGCTGGGCGGCATAGCTGATCCTGCCGTGGATCTCCACGCGGCCTTGCATCAGCTCAATCTCACCGAGGATGGCGTGGAGCAGGGTGCTCTTTCCGGAACCCACGTTACCCACAATTCCCACAAACTGATCGGACTTGACGTGAAAGGAGATCCCCTCAATGTGCGGCTTCCTGGCGTGCTTGATGCTCGGCTTGTCCCAACTGGCGCTCACCTTCCGGAAGCTCAGGCATTTCTCCTCGCTCTTAACGCAGTGCAGGCGGCCCACCTGCGCCGGTTTGGTATTCTCCGAGTCCAGCTGCAGTCCGGGATTGTCCCGACAGCAGCCCTCCTCCTTAGGCTTCTCCACCTGTTGCAGGAACTCCACCACACGACGGGCGCTGACCAGGGTCTGGGCCCAGGTCGTTATGGCCATGGGCCAGTAATGGAGCAGGGAATCGTTGAGGAGTCCGTAGTATGAGGACAGGATAAACACCTTCTTGGCGGTGACCAGGTCCCCCACATAGACATAGGCCACCAGGCTGAGGAACAGCGATATCTTCGAGATCATATTGGTGCACTGCAGCGCCGCATAGATGCTCATGGATCCTCGGATGGCCTTCACCTCCGACTGCCTCACCGCGGCTATCAGTCGTCCGAAGGACTTCTCCCAGGCATACATCTTGATCACCTGGATAGCGGTTATAATCTCGTTCATCAGCTTGACCCGCACGTCGCGATGCTTAGCTGACTGCGACCGGAAATGGGCAGCCGCCTTGGCGGCCCAGGCCTGGAGCGGGATCAGGATCACGATGAAGGCAATGCCGATCAGCGAAGTCCAGCCCACCTGCAGGTACATCAGGTAGCCGAAGATGCACGCCTCCACGGGTCCCTTCCACAGATCGTGGAAGAAGTAGAAGGTCAGATCGAACTGTGACAGATCGATGGACATCACGGAAATGGCCAAGGCTCCCAGCCCGTCGCCACTGCTCGCCGAGGCTCGAAGACATTTCCTGTAGACCAAACCAGCGCAGGCGAGTCGAACCCTGGTGCCCACTGCAAACACATGGAACATGAACGGATGGAAAACCAAGGAGGTGACCAGTGAGCACAGGACAATGCCCATGGCATACAGATAGGCGCTCTCCTTGGTCACGCTCGTCTGGCCATAGGCAAAGTAGGAAATGAGTCCTCCGAGGAGCAAGGGCTGGAAGGAACTGAAATGTTTGTATAGAAAATATCTTCTACCTGCGACTAAGTTGTAATATGTACTCACTGTATAGCCATCTCCAGCAGGGAATAGAGCACACAAACGGGCACAAACTGCCAGCCGTAGACGCGAAAAATAAGGCTCATCAGGCTGGGCTTCTTCCGCTTCGACTCCTTCTCCCAGTGGGGCTGCAGTTGCCGCGTCAAGGACTCACTGTCAAAGCTGGGCAAATGCTCGTACAACTTCCTGGCGTCCAACTGCTCCCGCCTGCCTTTGCGGAAAACACTGTGCATCCATCTAAAAGCGGGGGAAAATAAATGATAAGTCATTCAATATCTTATCAAGGAATCTTGGGGAACTCTAAAATGACAGGCACTGATCCCCGGGCATATTACGTGACTTTTTACGTTCTGTGGTCAATCAAAATCAGAGTTAGAAAGAGAAAAGAAGGAAAAGAATTTCTGGTGAAATTACACCTTTAATTAATACTATATTCAAGGTATTTTTTATTTAAATATTTCACTCTGTCTTCTTTAATAGTTGTATCTATAAATTTGCTGGGAGTTTTTTTTTAAGTCCTTTCGTTATTTCCTGAATTTCTTTACTAATCAATAGAAATATTTAGAACTTTTTACAAATCGTAACCCACACAATTTGGTATTGGAATCTCTAGAGATTTTGTTCCCCTGTTTTACTGGCCTTGTTTTTGTTATGTTCCACAGCTCGGACGGTGCTAAGAGAGGCCATATAAAAAACTCCAGTATGGATATAAACTCCAGTATCCATAATAATAAATAGTAGCCACCTTACAAAACCCACAAACAACTGTCAGGCAGCTTCCTAGGCAGCCCCAAATATCTAAACTATGTTCGGGTTTTACAATTAACCGCCGATATGGTTTATGGGTACACTCGAACCCCACTAACACTTATCGCGGGTCATAAACTATCCAATCACACGGATGTCACCGCTCACTGATTGACTCTGGCCATGGATCAGGCTTCCCGGGGCACATTGTCACTTTCCACCAATAAAAAAAGGGAAACACTCACAGAAATAGCCACTTTGAAATAATGTTGGCCTTGATGAACGGATTAGGCTCACGTTTGGTAGTATTATTTCGTTTAGAAGCATCCATAGCTCCATGCGAATTGTGTTCACTGCGCTAGACGTACTCAAAGTGATCCAGAATGGCCAGGGGCCAGGGCTTTTAACGCACCGCCGACGGTGACGTCGGTTGACTTGATTGTTCGCAGAGCGACCATCTTAGACGATACGGTTTTTGCACTTGGCACACCGCCCACTCCGTCCGGCGATAAGTGGCCAACTCAACATGATCGTTAACCAGTTCTTCGGCGCCTTGATAATGAAACGTAGTGATAGTGACTAAGACGTAATCGATAGAGCAATCAGCCTGCAATTCAACGCGGCGGCCATTGCAGCAATTTGCGTCCCAAATATTAGCTCTTTTATGTTATACCACCATAAATCTGGGGAGGATTCCGGGATTATATATAGGAGGGGGAGTTTTAACAGGCCTTTGTTTTAGGAGGTTTATATTAACACCCAGATAGCCAGAGAGCTGCTCCTGGTATCCAAAGTTGGCCTTTTATGGTCGCCAGAGGCTTATCTAATCAAGCCCATGATTATTATGTTATTATTTTTGGCACAGACAGAAGAAACTAAATGTGTTTGCCCAACAAGTTCAATACACTCGTAGATAAGGAAAGTTTTTCATTCATGACTAAAGCTTTTATGGCGTTTTAATTACTCTTTGGGGAATTGGGATTCCTATTCGGGGCTAACATTGCACGGGAATGAAGAAATTAAACCTAAAGCAGACAGAAAAACATATATACTTGCAGTTACAATCTCAACACACATTAATTTAGCTACATTAACTAGGCCTTGGGGTACTCACAAGATGTGACAAAGTGTTAAATGCCAAAAAAAAACATTTTAGGAGGACAAAGGACACATAAATGAGGCTGATTGTTACCTATTCATCGCAGATATACATATATCTTAAAAGGCAGACTGCTTGCTTAAATGTAGAATATCATATTTAAAAGCTAAAACTGAGTAATTTGTATGTAGTATCTATCACTTTATCACACCTTGCGACTATATCCCATGCGATTCCATAGATTCTAAGGCAGACTGTGCAGGTCGTGGAGCGTGTACAGCTCTTCCGTGCGATCGTAGTTGATGCGCATGTTCTTCAACATCGCCGGCAGGTTCCCCTTGGCCATCTCCACATCGGAGCAGACGCGCTTCAGGAGATCTCCCCTTGTGGGCATTGCGTACATCGCCAAACGGGCGCCTTTGCGTATGAGGAAGGAGTGATGATTGCCCAGGGTGTCGTCGTAGGCCGTCTTGCATACATCCACCGTTTTTTGGTCGTCTTCTAGCGCCTGAACGCGATTGAGAAACTCGTAGACAAAGTCTAGATAAGACAAAGACGGTATCAATTAGTTAAATGCGACGCGTCAGGTGGGGGAAAGCACACCGAACTCACCTAGCCCGCGATGTAGACGAAGTAGCGTACGACTCCCCGACACGTAGCCTTTTTTCGCCAGTAGTTGCTCCTCCTTTTCGTACTCCAGCATAGTCTTAAACGTCTCAAAATGTCTTACATCTTGCGTGTCCGTCGCCCTCAGGGCGTACAGTATATCTATCTTGGTGCGCACATCGCTGCTCACAAAGCTGAAGACACTGCCCATTAGCTGGAAGAACCTGCAAAAGCATTTAGTAGTCTCGATTTTCGGGCAAGGGAGCTTTATTTACTTCATGATTTCCTCATAAGCAGCAAGGTACGCATCCATTTCGACGTCATCTTCCCCGATCAGGCTGTTCTCGAAGAGCGTGGACACTTGGAGGATATCGAAGCAATTCGTCAAGTCTCCGGTGCCATTAGTCTGCGTCGCTAAAGCCGTTTCGCTCATATTTGTTAACTGCCTTTTGTCGCCCCTTTCTTTGTTGTGCTAAAAACTTTAATTTAAGTTGGCCAACAGTGTGCCCGTGGGTGCAAAATATACCGCAGATTATGGTATATACCAAAAAGCATGGTATATACCTAATTCCTGAGGAAACCCCTTTTGGAAATCAATCTTTTGTGAATTTCTTTTCGAAATATTCGATTTTTTTTCACATAAATGGAAAAAAGTGTATTATTAAACATTTAGCGTATTCAAAAAAGAGAAACATCGATGCGTATTTTTTGTGTTGGAAAGCCTAAAGAAGGTGGAGAAATTGGACAAGTGTAACTGGAAACTTTTATAAGCTTTTTAGTTACTCAAGATAGAGGTTGAGAAACATCTATGTTTTCGACGTTTTCAAAAAGAACAAAATTATTTTGGTAAAATATAAGATACAGTAGCAGTTTATCTCAGGCCCTTGTTAGGGCTACAAGTTCAACTATAATTCCATTAGCGTGGCATTTTTCTTCACCGGAGGGCGTCCAAATAATCCCATAATACCAATAAAAAAAAATAAATAAGCTACAGTAGAATTTAGTTGAATTTAAAGGAATTTATTTTTAATACAAATCTTTGTAGTGTTCTTACACTAATATTTCTATGAAAATAAAATGAGATCTCCTAAGCCGATGAAAGATTTCCGCTGCCACTGCCAGCTCCCTTTTTAGTGGGACGATATGCGATCACATATCGCTGGGCCACCGGCAGGGGTTCGGCATAGCCATTCATGTACGAGGAATCTTCGAAGAGCACTTCGTAATCCTCGGTGGCGGTCTGCGGCAGCCGATGGACGATCGCCTTGTAGAAGCAGGTGGTCTGCGGATACAGTGCCATAACAACCGTATCCTTAGGAAACAGGGCATGACCATCGGTCTCCGGATTCGCACGCATCAATGGCAACGGGATTATTTTACGCTTGCTCAAGACATGCCGATCTTTCTGTTCTTCATCAATGTCTATAACGTCGTATTTGTTCTGGCGGATCAGGAACTGCACCACTTCCGCCAGGATCCAGTTCTCTTCCTCGTCGATTCCCTTGGCCAGAGCGGCTACGTTGTCGCCAATCTATGGGTACCAAGGGGCATTAAAGAAAGTAAGTACTAGTGAGGAGCATAAACTCACCTTGGCCACATAGTTACCCTCGGCGGGAATGGCTCCGCAAAGAGGCGGCGCGCGCTCTCCCAGCTTACCCACGAACAAAGGCAGAGTTTGGGCCGATAATTGCACCATTTTCATGAGAGCTCCGCGACGTATTGCCTCTTTGTTTCCGGCATTACGAGCTAAGGGTAAGTCTAGTAGAATCTTCTAAGGAAATCACATGTAAACCTTACCCTGAATTCGTCGTTCATTGCGAATGCTGCGTATCTCGTGGATTTTGGCCAAAGCAGCTCGAATTGTGGCCTCTTCCTGGGAGGCTTCTAGCAAACTAGCCTTCAGCAGAGGTTTCACCTTTTGATTAGTTGCATGCAGGGACCGCACCAGACTGGAAATAGAGTTTTCCGCCCGGCGACGCTCCTCGTCCACAATGTGAATATGTTGTTGGATGTCTTTCAGCCGATCCTGCAATTTCATGGAATTCTAGTATTTGGCGTGCAAACCTGACCATTTTTTACCTGAATTTGCTGCGCCGCACTCTCAGCAGTTAGTGGCATCTTTATTGTTATTTATTTAATAGTATTAACAACGTTTTTTTTTTACTTTTGGATTATTATTATTTATTTCTGCAAGCAAAACAAAACAACATCGAAAACTAATAATAATCGATAGTGGTAGAGCCAGCGATGTTTTGGCAGTCAGCAACTTGCTATTTTTTAAGGTAACACTGCTCTAAGCTGTAAAAACATCGATAGTGGCAATATTCTCGATACTTACGATAGTGTCATCTTCTTTTCCGCTGAAGTGTCGAAAACGTAGGTAGCAAAAAACAATGTTTCAATAAGAAAATCCAAGAAATAGTGGATTTTAGCGAAAAATCGGATATTTCTAACCTTGTACCTTAAATGAATATACGCCGAACTAGTTGTAATGGGAGATATTTTATGCTTTCATGTACCTGCTTTGCCCGAATCTGGATACGGATAGTTTAAGATGGCCAAGTCCAAGAACCACACAAATCACAACCAGAACAAGAAGGCGCATCGCAATGGCATCAAGCGCCCGATGCGCAAGCGCCACGAGTCCACTCTGGGTGTAAGTATCCTTGTTAAACCCCCGATTTAAGCCTTAACTAATCGGAGATTCTGCCCGGCAGATGGATGTGAAGTTCCTGATCAACCAGCGTTATGCCCGCAAGGGAAACCTTTCCCGCGAGGAGTCCGTGAAGCGCTACAACGAGCGCGTCGCTGAGCAGAAGGGCAAGCCAAAGCCCGTTACTCTGTAGATTCCTCCTCCGCCTGTGGTGACATTAAAGGATAAAACAATTTAACAAACATCTGAGCGAGTCTTGCGCGTCTTTATTTATGTTTCCCGGTTAGTAGTAGAGGCTCAGCACCTTGTGGAAGGGAATGTGCTCCAAGTCGGCGTTGTGCTGGCGCCGGTAGTCCCACAGATACTGGTCAATCACCACAGAGTTGACGTTGTCCAGGGAGATCTCCGGGTGCTGTTCCTTCAGCAGCTTGATCACTGCATCGCGGACTTCCTCAATGATGTGGATGGATGCGCCGCGAATCTCCACCTCCCTGGGATCGCCGTTTTCCAAAATAGTGTCCGTCTTGAGAAAGTCCAGCAGTTCTTTGGTGTACTCCAAGCTGCCGAAGTGCACAAGCACCTGGGGAACGCGGTAGTCGGCAAACATCGTTATCTGGTCGATGTCGTGAAAGAAGCCAAGGCCCTTGGCGCTGTAGCAACACCATATATCGCCCACCAGGATCTGGGCTCGCTTCAGGATGGAAACCTGTTTCCCGGCAAACTCAGCTTGGTCCCGGAAACAGGGAAACTCTTCCACAATCAGTTCCAGCAGGCGCACTGCCGACTTGTCCGCCGCCTTGACCACATTCTCAAAGCGTCCGTCGTACTTCTCCAGCAGTACTTTTCCCACTTCGTGCAGGGATTCCAAACGCTGCTTGATCAGGGGAATCTCTGTCTCCCCGTCGTCAGAACGGAAGATCCTTTCCAGAGTTTTTAAATCAATCTCTGAGTAGAACTTGGGACTGATGATGTCCACGCCCTCCTTAATGGCTCTCTTAACAGCCGCACACAGAGCAAAGTAGCCCGTATAGCCATCGACCTTGTATTTTGTGTAGTTATCTGCGGTAATTTCAAGTTTTAAAGATAAGAGATGCTAAGTGAGTTAGCAACTATATACTCACTGGGCGTCCAGAAGCAAAAGTTCAAGGTGTCCAGCACAAACACCCAATCGGCTGCCTTGGTATAATCCTCGGGGTGATCTGTGTCCGGATTGGGATGCAATTCGTGTTGCGAGAAGTTTTCCACGCTTAGGCGCTTTTCTTTCAGAGCTTTAAGGATTTCCTGGGAGAGCTTTTCGATGCCCGCGGGCAGGACACGCACGTGCTTAGCATTCTGGACTATATAAGCTCCAGATTCTCGGGGATTAAGGCTGATCTTTGACATTTTAATAGGTCTCCGAAATATTTTAATTGAAGTGTCGCTAGTTTTGGCGCTACAAATGGCGGTAGGCTTAATTAGGATATGTCGTTTTCCAAAAGGGCGACAGCCCTGCAAAAGATGGAAAACTATCGATGATGGCGCCATGAATAAAGTTTTTGAATGGGGATAGCTTTTTACTGATTTTCTTAGTTCTCTCGAAGAAAATAACACGCGAAACTGCCGCAAACTAGCGCGCTTTCGCTGCACCTCTGTTAATTCGTAAATAATTATAAAAGGCTGTGAAAAACTACAAACTTTTTTCCAGTCGAAATTGGTTAAAAAGTGTGACCGGTCAACGGTAGCTCTCAGAATGTGTTGTTTTTCCGGCGACTTTTAGTGGGCCTTATAGTATAATGAATAGAAAAAAGGGCGGTCACACTGCGTTTTTCACTATTGCTAAAATCTCGACTAGAAATGATTTTTAAAAATTTATTACAACCGTTTTAAGCAATAATAATGCCTAAAGTTGGGCACTGACCAGCCATATTGTGTAATGCCCCGCGAGTTAAGTGCTGGCGATAAATCCCCTAATAAGTGCAGTGGCTTGCTCACACTTAATATTATTTAGTTTGTTCGCGTGACATCCCCCTTTAGTTTTGTGAAGGCATCAGATAATACAAGATATTATCCTTTTGTACCATTTAATTAAGTGCCGCGACAAGTCTTTGTGCCGCCGCGGAAGAAAATAAATATATTTTATCGACGTTTCAGTTTGCCACACACAGACACACACACACACACGCCCATAGATTTTGCGGAGACTCCCGCACACACAGATACAGCTACGCTTCGCTACAGATACACGTGCGTTCAGCTGTGAATGAACGGCTGCTCAGCTGTAGTTTGTTTTCATTCCGCGCCGAGATCGGGGCGAGTATCCTGGGAGCATCCTGAAATAACCGGATAATCCGCAGCTATATATGACCTTGGTCCACTCAACAGGTGAGTCTCCCGGCAGCAGCCGCAGACGGCTGGCTGACCGCTGCTTCACATATTTACCGAATTAGTTATGCGAGACTATTTTTGTTTGTAGAGACACACGACATGACTCCGTTAATTATAGTAGAGAGTATAGTAGAAGTATTGTAGATTATACTATACGTGTGTAGTGGCAGCAGATAAGCGCCTCAAAATGTGCTAATTGTCCACTGAAAATTCATTTTAGATGATTTACTGCTGGCCGCGCTCTCCATTGTATTCCGTTCTTGAGTTCCCCCACGCGCGCACACGCTCACTCTGCCTCTGCCTCCGACAGTATATATGTAGTTTACATAAATAAATTTAGAGACCTAGAACTTGCAATATCATACAAACACACACTTACAGCCCGCCCCGAATCGTATGTATTTATTTTTATAATAATTATTATACTCGGTTCCTATTTTCGCTTTCGTCTAGCAATTCGAAAATCGTCATCGTTTTAATTTGGTTCGCTGATTTGTTGACGTTTGAAGGGAGCGCTATCTCGGCTATAGGTTAAGTCTATGGTAATCCATCATAATACCCTGCGTGCTCGAAAGTAAGGCCTCCTGTATCGATACCATTATCGTGAACTCTTCACCTGATATCCAAGGGGCTTTGGCCGCGATCAAGATACACGATTTCAATGCATCATCATCGAGTTATCGACTTCATTATAGCCCGTTGTCGAGTATTATTGAGTGCTCATCAATTTTAAATGTGCTAATTTTGATTGATTTCTATATTTTTCCACAAAACGATCTTGTCAAGCCATGGAATCTAAGCTGCGATCCGCCAAGGTACTTGAGATCTTTTTCCTACTCTTTGTATCAGCTACTCACAATCCTATGCTAATTTACACGATAAACGATGGTTAATCAGAGACATTTGGCAATCATCGATCGCAGACTTGATTTTTTTCGAGTAAATCTCAGTTTATTTTCGCATAGTCTCGGCACCTGACGCACATTTGTCAATTTGTTCAAGAGAAAAAGTGCACATTATATAGTTAATATAGTGAGAAAGCGGGAAAATGGTTGAAACTGTTCCTGTGTACTCGATTTCGCATTTCATGGAAACCCATTCGGCCAGCTCAGCAACTCGCAACCGACGCGTCTCCAATTCCCAAGTGAGTCTTCCAATAAACAAAGACATTCCATTCGATTTGAGTCCCATAGTTTATAGAGAATAAATCTGGTAATTGCAGTTGTAGCATTTCTTGGCTTTAAATTTAACGAGTAGATTCCTGGAGTCAAAGCTAGATTGATTGAAAAAATAAATCAAAACACATTTGGATCTTGGCAAAGACAAGAAGCAGACTCTTTCAAGAGGATGCTAGCCCTTTAACAATGAATTACTATCTGAATATGTTGAAATATGTTGATACTATTAACTTGGTATTACAAGTGTTCAGTATATTACATTTACATTTTCCTTTTAATGTTTTGGGCAATGATATTAGGTCGGAAATACGTCCTAAGGTATAAGATCCTCAAGATATATCAACATACATACGTATTCCTTATTTAGAAATCTTAATTTATTAGATTTAAAATATCTTTAACAATCTTTATAAGTTTCTATATAATACTCTTCTTATTTAGCTTAAATAGTTTCAAACAAACTCTATTTAGCTAAGTCAAAGCCCTATTATAAACAACACTTGACCTTCTTTGTATACCAACTACCACTAAGCTCTGATTAATTACTGGAAGTCTTGTGAAGGAACCCGCAGCGGAATTTCAATCAAAATCAAGGGTATCGAACGCTTCGGTGAGCCTTGAGTTAATACCTTTGTTTGGGGTTGACTCTTCGCTTTTGTTTTTGTTGTTGTTTTGTTGTTTATTGCGACATCATCACCCACATTCGCGTATCACGTGTGTGTCTGTCTGGGCACACACTCACATACACACACCCCAGCACTTACCCATTTTGATAAACCCCGTTATTTTTGGGTTACAGTCTCTCATTTTATCAAAACAATAAAGGCGGAAAAAAGGGGGAAGGCGGAAAAGTAGCGAAAATAATAAGCGAGCAAAAAAAAAAGGAGGAGGAGAACCGAACCGGCGAGCGATTGACGAGTGTGTTCTCTTTCTGCGCCAGCAGTTCCACTTCCACCTCCACCGAAACCGATTCTGATTCCGATTCCATTTAGTTTTCCAGCAGAGCGCGCCGCGTGCGCTCTTCCCACTAATCGCTGGCATTTATTATACATTATTTTCGAATAGATTGTAATCTCGGTTTTGTTTTTGCCAATTTCCAAAGTCTATATACTATATAGTGTACGCCAATCTCTGGATTATATAGTGGCTTTCGTGCGGAGATGCTCAGTTGTGGGCAGGGAAGTCAAATATTTGGGCTGTAAAAACTGATAAAAGATAAAGGTGCTGTCCTTGCCTCTTACCTCACCCTAAGTGCTCGTGTAATAGTTATAAAATATAAAAAAAAAACAATGAAACGCACACCCAAACTGCATCTTGTGGGTCGCGCCTACTCGGAGATGTCCCCCCTCAATCCGGATAGCCTGCAGGAGTCTCCCACGACCAGCAATGCTGGCCAGGATCGTCGGATCGATCAGGGCGGCTATGGCAGCATCTTTCCCTTCCTGCGGAACTCCTTTGGCCGCGGAGGTGGTAATCCCATCCAGGTGGGTTTAACGCGGCAAAAGCAGAGCTTAGTCGGCATATGTTATGTTCTATGTATATACAACGGGGCGCAGGGCTTATCGGATACTGACTGCTGCTCCACAAGTTTGCCAAAGCAGATTGTTTAGCCGATAAGTGAGCAGGCAGCGCAAATGGGTTTCCATCTGTTTGTTTTATCGTCGTCATAATTGGTTGCGGCGCCTCGAATTGCACACACCCTTCTGTATGGTCTTTATGGGCATTGATATTTCTACATATGCGGCGGTAAAAGTAACTCTACTTTTAACAGTAGGAATTCTACAATAACTTTATGGCTTTGGCCCGAAAGTATGCTGCCTTTCGGTTTGAGCAGTTGCGCTGAATTGCAGGCAAAAGGTAGTTAAAAGGTTGAATTTTACGAAGAGGAGCTTCTAAACATAAGAAAGATTTTACAAGAATTTTAAAATTACCTTCTTAAGAATCTTTGAATATTTTCCTGTTTAAATTCCACAGATGATTAACTAAAAAGAAAAGAAAATAAAATAAAGAAAGGTACATAACATAAACATAAAAATGAAAGGAAGAAACTTATTATACTTTACCATTAAAGCTACTCTGACATTTTTTAGAGCAGGAAGCATGTCCTTACCGGTTTAAATTCTATAGAAACTAGAAAGTCTAATATTGACTAACTAAAGGAATCTGATACAATTTTAATAGTGCCTTCATAAGAATATGAATTAGAATGATCCATATTTACTTTCACTTACCTTAAAACTGAAAACCTTATTATAATCATCAATATCCCCCTGAAAAAAGAGTTACAAAGTATTCTTTGCTCATCCTTTTCCGGTATAAAATCTAATTTCTATTTGACTTTGGTGGAAATGTAGAAAAGGTAATTAACACACGATAATTATATGGTGTGTGAGTGTGTCTTTTGTTTATAAGGAAGCAGCGATAGGCGGCAGGCCTGGGCAATAGCCTTTTAGTATCCGCTGCTTATCTGAGTTATCTGCGGGGACTGTCGCCGTCGGCCTGTTTGCCCAATTAATGAAAATTAAATACGGAGGAGCAGGGGATCGTTCTGGTCCCCTAACCATTTATATATGATGCCCCCATGGAAAAATCGGACAGTTAACTGGCGGCGACTCTGCCAAGCGGTTCGTTCGACGGTTCCCCAAATCATATTTCGAATATTAATAGTTCACAGTACAAAGTACGGGTAGGACGTACATATCTCCTTCAAGTGACACCAAGGCGGCCTTCAAGACGGAACTGAGCGGCGAGAGTTTGGCGAAAATGTTCAAGGCCCGCCTAAAGACGAGTCCGGGTGGGAGTGAGGTATTAACTATACTCTATATATAACCACTAAAAGGTGCCCTGCAAGTCCGAGATGCGCTCCTTTCCTTTATCAGCGAAACTAGGCAGAGATATCATGTGATAGGGATAGACCGAACACCTCTTCTGTTATCCAACTCGTTGTCAGTTGTCTAGGGAATGTTATCAGCCTGTCGTCCACACCGAAACCCGTGTAGAGCCGGCTTGATCGACAGGCCACCCCCAGGGAATTGCATCAATCAAACAATTGTGATTCATTTGGAGGAAGTGGAACAGCCCTCATCCAATCAGCTCTCACTCAGCTCTCATCTTCAATTAGTTCTTTAGAGCCTCCAAACTGCCGTAGAGCGCAGAGCTTTCATCGTCGCTTTCGGTTTAAGTCACGTAAATAATGATAAACTATATACTAACTAAGCCACGTCCTAGATAAACGAGTGCAATTGAGCATCTCGCGAGTGTCACCTGAAATACATCGTACCTACCCGTATCCGTAATAACACCCCCGCCAGCTCATCAGCTTCAGCCATGCCGAAGCCCCACAAGAAGGCATCTTCCTCCTCCTCCACGCAAAGCATACCCGAGGAGGGGGAGCTCCCCAGCACAGAGGCTGCCTCGGACACGGGTTCCACGACCTCGGCGAGCCCCACCTCGTCCAATAGTCGTACTCCGGGACATAGCACCATTGGAGCTCTGGTGAGCAATCTGCATCATCACGATGTCCAGTCGCTGCATCAGCCGCTGTTGGAGTGCGAGGAGCGTGTGATAAGGAAATCCCGCCATCCACACCGCAGCTATGGAACCGAGCGGAAGCCGCACAGTAGTCTGCCCCGCTTCGTGATCGACATCGAGGAGGAGACGGACGCCGCGGTGGCTGCGGCTACAGAGGAGGGAAAGGACAGTCCGGCGGCAGGACAGGAGCACGAGGAGCACTCGAATCAGAGTCCCTCCCGTCGGTTCAGTCACTTCAATCTGGCCCTGCGTCGCTTCTCCCACATCCATGTCCATGTAAATGCCACTTATCCTCTCGGCTCTCTCTCTCTCTGTCTCTGTGTTGGTGTTGTAACCCTGTGTTGCTCTTGCTGCCGCTTGTTGGAACCCTAACCCCCGAGATTGGCCTAACCCCGTGTACATAGACTGCACACACTAGAGACACCGCACACACCGCACACACCTTACACACCGTACACACAACTGCATCCAGGTGAAAACCTGTATGGGTCGCGTGCACTGGATCTAAAAATAAACATTCTAGTTGCGGTCGCTTCTTGGTTCTTCAGACTTTGGTTAACTGCTTTGCTCTATGCCACTAATGCCATCAGGAATGGTCTTTTCTTAGCTCTCTTACTACGCTCGTGCACACCCAAGAGCTATTTTTTACTTAACTTAAGTGCACAACAGTAGGGGGTAGAAAACTAGGGACTAATATTACAGGATTCAAAAAGAATAAAAGGAGAAAGGATTAAAACAGTGCTTAGTCTTCCTAATGATAATTATGAAAGGACACACCTCTAATTTACTACAAATAATTGATGATAATGAATATAAAGAAATGATAATATAACCAACTGTAATGTTCTTAGAACTAATCTCCACTATTACTAATAACATTTTGTGTAATAATGATAAGTTGTACAAGTAATTGGGATTATTAGCATCAAGTATAAACTTTCTGCTACTCTTTTCTTCATTTGCAACAAGCCACGACTTCTTAACTTGACTTTAATGCCATAAAAAAAGTACCGACTAATATTTAAAACATGTTTTTAGGCCATTGGAAAGCGTTGATGCAAGAAATCGTTCTTTGTTTGGTTCTTAAAACGTTCATAACACGTTTTATACATCTTCAAACTGTACATATCTTCTTTGTTTTCTTGTACGAAACATATGGTTGATTTATAAAACGTGTTAAGGTCTCTTTGGATCCGGAACAAAGAAATTATGTACAGTTTAAACAGATGCTGGGGAAGCCTTAAGTATTTTCCAAGAATATTGGCAAAGGTTCAACACGAAATTGTGTCAGTAGGTTGAGTTTTAAAATTATCACAAACTTCCCCTTTTTTTTTATTGAAATGATATAAAGGCTTTAGGTACGGGAAATACAGAAAAGAAGCGGGATTTTGTTGAATACTAAATGGTAGTTTACTAAAAAGCCGTTTGGCTTTATTATTTATAATTTTTACATAAATTAAAATAGAAATAATATAATAATATATTATAAGGTAGTTAGTTAGTAAAAATCATTGGCAGTTTTGAATATATCTACCTATATCTATTATATATTGTGTCATTATCTAATTATATCTATTACATATTGACTATATGTACTTGTTTCTTTTATAACTTGTATAAAATAGTCACAATCAGTTCCCTTAGCTATCATTTGCCTTCTAAACTGCAGAATCATTGTGTTTTTCTGTATTTACATGTGTGATTTACTAACTGAAACAATTAATGAGGCTTCATTTGATTAGTATTGTAATTAATTCGCCATAGGCGTTTGATGACAAATAAACTGCATTGATTAGTAAATCCCATAAGCGAATGAATAGATTTTCTTGCAGTTTACTTGAAAACCCCACAACTATTTATCTAACTGCTGCTGTGCTAAGGGCCCTCGCTGACTGGACAGAACTTAACCCATTACTGCTTCTGGAGAGCCCATTAAGCATTAAGTCGAGTGACGTGCGACTGCGACTCAATTGGAGGCACTCGAGACCCACAAATTGGCAAATCGCTCATCAGAAACGTCTCCGACTTATCGAACGCCTTCCGTCAGTGTCGGTCGCTACTTGCCTCCGAGTAACCTAATCTACCGGGCGGAGGAGTGTGCCATAATTATCGAGTAACAGATACTCTATGACAAATCAATTAGTGTCCTTTTTTTAATATGCCCTAATGGAAGCCATAAAGTCGGACGGGTCGAGCAATTAATTACACTTCAGCCGGCCTTCTTCTAAGCATAAATTCAAGTGAAACTCATGGCGCAAAAGCCAGTGCAAAAATAACCAGGCCCCGCGATGTTGTTGTGACCACAAGACCTGGTCAAATCAGTCTTTGTGCAACGCTCGTGGCGGCAGGAGCGGCGCGGCGGCCAAATAGCAGCTCCAAAATCGTCAAACACGTTTCCCAGTTTGGTTTTTGGTTGTGCTTTTTGGCCAATTACTATATTTGCGGCACGAAACAGGCGCATTTCCATGGACAAACAAAAACAAAGCTCGCAGCCTTTGGTAATCAGGCAGAAAAGCGATGCTCGCCTCCGGTTTGCGTGTAAACTTAATTTCGCACTGTCCAAACCAAACGGTTACTTGATAAGCCCGCCGCGCCTCGTCAGACGTCGCCGAGCGTCTAAGGCGGCCGGTTCGGTTGTTGCATCGCTCCCCAAAGAAAACCTGGCCGTATCTATTATATCTCTATAAACACAGGCATTAATTTGTCAATTAATTGGCAGTGACGGAAAACAAAAAAAAAAAAAGAGGAAATAACTCTGGAAAAAGAGTGCAAAATAATTAAGAAGTATTGCTTATGCCATTCGCTTAATTAAAAATCAGTGAGAGTGTCTAAATGTGATCTCTGTGCCGTAGAATTTCCATGTTTACATTGCCGATAAAAGAGCTTGACGCACGTTCACGAGCTCCCACAATAATAATAAAACGGAAAAGTACAATTAATCAGCATAAGTAATAATAAAGAAAATTAAACAATCTGGAGACCACTGAGAAGCGGGGAGAATCAGCTGACAAAATGAAACTATCAAAGAGCTTCGATGAATTGATTCTGAATGCCTCGCGGCTGAGCTTGAATAACTTGCGATCGCCGGCCAAGAAGAAGGGGAAAAATGTAAAGTATATGTACAAAAAAGAGCAAATAGCATGCATTAAATTAGTCATTAAAAATGAATAGAAATGCTAATTTGATACAAGAAAACACAATAAACTTAACTATGAGACAAATCAAAGCAAGCGAAAGCAACTAATTAAATAAGTCAAATTCAAAGTTGTTATAAAATACATTTAAGTATCAGTATTAAAGCTAGAAAAATTTAAGTTTCCGATATTTTTATAAGCTTAATTGATCTTCAATCAATAAACATCCATTTTGTTTCATCTAGAATGGTTAATATATAATATTGCACCGTAGGAACTAAACAAAAATCGAAACAAAAGAAATAGCTAGCTAATTAAGAATGTTATTAGTTAATAAAACTGCAAAGAATCGATGTTTTCGATATATTTACAATTTGAAATGGAAATTAATACAAGCTCTAATGGTTAATACTACATATTACACAATATAAACTAAACACAAATTAAAGCCAACAAAAGTAACTAATTAAAAAAGTCAAGCCTACAGCTGTAACTAAACAAATTTGTGTATTATTAACGATTATTAATTATGAGCTATGAGAAAATCGATGTTTGCCTTATTTAATCGATAAATACCGATATTTTCCATAGGCAAATAATTTATATTAATTCGATGAACGTCGACATTTTTCTAGCTAATTCGCCTTAAGCTATATACAAAATATAAATAACCAAGAAATATATTATATATTAACATCTGGCACTACATTATATTAGTCACTTCTTCCATGGATAATTCATAATGTTCCCCTTGTTAAAGATAGGAAATGTATGTACATTTTAAGCCGGAACACAGAGATAAACTACTTATATAAATAAACCTACTCCAGACTGTGAAAATTTACTCACGCGACTAGATCGTAAATCGGGGGAGCTATCTGACTAATCTATTTTCTATCTATTTCTAGTCTTATGCCTACTGATACCATTTTTTATTAAAAAACGCCATAATTTCGACTCGTTCTAGGGTGCTGCTTGCAAAATAGCAATTAGATCTAACATATTTAGTCGGTTTTAGCGGTAACTTTGTTTACCAATTTGTATTTACTGTACCGTTTTACCCCCCTCGTTAAGCTCGAGTGCATTTTCACACCTTCGAATGAAACCCAAAGCCACGGCGAAGTCTATAAATCCCGAATAGAGCAAGACCGACTTTGCCCAGCCAATAAACAAGATTGTTGTCTTGGTCTTGTCTTGTTGTCGTTATTTTATTGATTCAATTGAACGATCAGGCGTTTGATCAGCCTCCAAACAGACCGGAGATTCAACGATATTAATTAAGATAAACAAATAAATTAAAGCCAAGCTACTGCAATGCGTGAGAGTCGGCGACAATTGTTCAAATAACAAATACGACAATCTGTGTGACGCTATCGTTGTCAGAACTTCAGCGATTACCGGATGAATATCTATTTGCTAGGGGATTACGAGAAGATCAAAGATGTCCGTGCAGGGTGCTCTGCGATATGAGTTCCCAGGGTTTAACCGCGCGTGTACATTATTCGTTTGGATATTTTTAGAAAACACAGGCAGCACCATAAAGTTCCTTATTCTGTATACTGATTTCTTGGAGAACCGATTATTTCGCAATTATTGGTCGGTGGTGGTTGGCTTTTTATAACCCACATAACTAATTTATTAGCACTCAGAGGTTCGATGACTCAAATCATGGCTTCATGGTTAACTGGACACCCATTATATTATATAGCACTAAGATAAACATTTTCTGTACGTGTAAGAATAATTACCGCCCCTCCAAGTTCTGTGGTTCCCTTTGGTTTTTAACGGTTTAAGCATGACCACCCTCTTCTCTGGAGACACAAATGGAAGTCTCTAATTGTTGTATTTCCCCAGGAGTTACAGTTTTTTTTCTTCCTATTAATGGCTTTGTAACACGAATAATCGGAACCTACAAGTTTTTATTTGCATGGCGTTCTGTTCTGTTTTATTTTACATTTGTTTATTTTATTATGAAGTATATTAATAATTGAATATCTTAACTAGAACATAAATCGCTACGGAGACTCCATGGGTTCGCTGGGACATCGTGCCTTGCTGCAGTACATCGATAATAATGACATCTCCGGACTGCGCGCTATATTGGACAGCCGACATCTCACCATCGATGATCGGGATGAGGTGAGTCCTACAACTATGCTTTAATTTAAAGAGAACTAAGGTTAAAAGTACTTACCAATTTAAAAAGTACATTATTTTTATACTAATAATGATGCTAAAAAGGATCCCTAAAGTTCTTTAAAGTTTTAATTCAATAATAATGGCTTTAAATTATGTCAAATATCTGAAACCTCTTTAGATCTTTATTAAATGTTTGGGTATATTGATCAGTATCCTTTTTCTCTCTTTATTTTGTCTACTTATTAAGCTCTCTTTGATCTTTCCTAGATTTTAAATGAAATAATAATATGAAACCTCTTCAGATCTGTAAAAAATGTTGGGGTTCAGTGATCATTACACCCTATCTTTAAGTATTTTGGTTACTGATTAAGAATGTATGACATCCTTACCATTCTTTAGATTATAAATTGAATAAAAACTTTATTAAGCTATTCCAAATATCCTAAAACCCCCGCAGAACTCCACCACAGTGTTGATGGTAGTGGCTGGACGTGGACTCACAGCCTTTGTTCGTGAATTTCTGGCCCGTGGTGCTGACGTTCAGGCGGAGGACTTGGATAACTGGACAGCCCTGCTGTGCGCCTCTCGCAACGGGCACTTTGATGTGGTCCAACTGCTGCTGGATCATGGCGCTGAGATCGAGCATCGTGATATGGTGAGTTAGCCCCCAAATCCTCATCAGAACCAAGCTAATCCCTTATTCCTTAGGGTGGCTGGACCAGCTTGATGTGGGCCGCCTATCGGGGACACACGGAACTGGTGCGCCTGCTGCTGGACAAGGGAGCAGATGGCAATGCCCATGGCAATTACCATCTCGGAGCCCTGCTGTGGGCGGCGGGGCGTGGCTACAAGGACATTGTGGAACTGTTGGTGCAACGTGGTGCTAAGGTCAATGTCGGTGATAAATACGGAACGACAGCTCTTGTCTGGGCCTGCCGTCGCGGCAATGTGGAGATTGTGGACACGCTGGTTAAGGCGGGCGCCAATGTGGACACCGCGGGCATGTATTCCTGGACGCCGCTCCTGGTGGCAGCCGCCGGAGGCCACACCGATTGCGTTAGCTCCATTCTCGAGAAGAAGCCGAATGTGAATGCCTTGGACAAGGACGGAATGACGGCCCTGTGCATAGCCAGTCGTGAGGGATTCCAGGACATTGCCGCCTCCCTGATAGCAGCCGGCGCCTATATTAATATCCAGGATCGTGGCGCGGACACGCCCCTCATCCATGCCGTGAAGGCGGGCCATCGAACCGTGGTGGAGGCACTGCTGAAGAAGCACGCCGATGTGGATATCCAGGGCAAGGATCGCAAAACGGCCATTTACACGGCCGTGGAGAAGGGCCACACGCCGATTGTGAAGCTACTGCTGGCCACCAATCCCGACCTGGAGTCGGCCACCAAGGACGGCGACACGCCGCTGTTGCGGGCTGTGCGGAACCGGAATCTGGAGATTGTGCACCTGCTGCTGGACCGGAAGGCCAAGGTGACGGCCAGCGACAAGAGGGGCGACACCTGCCTGCACATAGCCATGCGGGCGAGGAGCAAGGCCATCGTGGAGGCACTCCTGCGGAACCCCAAGCATAGCCAGCTCCTGTACCGGGCCAACAAGGCAGGCGAGACGCCGTACAACCTCGACTCTCTGCACCAGAAAACCATCTTGGGTCAGGTTTTCGGAGCCCGGCGACTCAACACCAACGAGGACTCGGAGGGCATGCTGGGCTACGAGCTGTACTCCTCGGCTCTGGCGGATGTGCTCAGCGAACCCACCCTGACCACGCCCATAACCGTGGGCCTGTACGCCAAGTGGGGCAGCGGGAAGAGTTTCCTGCTGAACAAACTGCGCGACGAGATGAACAACTTTGCCCGCCAGTGGGCGGAACCGCCGGTCCGGACCAACGGCCTACTCTTCATTGTGTGCCTGCATGTGGCCCTGCTCATCGGCACCATAGTGGGCCTGAGCACCTGGTCGGCCGTGGTGGGCGTCTCCGCCTCAGTTGGCTTCCTGCTGCTCGCCTATCTGCTCCTGGCTGCCGTCAAGTACTGCAACTATCAGATGGACATGCAGTGGGCCTACTCGGTGCAGCACGGCCTGGAGAAGAGGATCACGCGTCTGCGGGTGATACTGCAGGTGGCCTTTTGCCATCCACCGGGACCGCAGTCGGATTCGCAGGCCAAGCCGGTGCGGTTTCACTTTGCGGAGGCCAACAGTGCCTCGCCCACGGGCGACGGGGCAGTGGCCCATATGCTGGCCTCCCTCCTGGATGCTATCGAGTCGCACTACGGCTGGCTAGCCACGCGACTCTACCGCGCCTTCCGACCCAAGTGCCTGAAGGTGGACGTGGGCTGGCGCTGGCGTCGCATGTGCTGCATTCCCATCGTTCTGGTCTTCGAACTGGCTCTCATCACCCTGGTCACTGGCATCTCCCTGATCGTCGCCTACTTCACGTTCGCCAGCAAGGAGGAGAGGGAGGACATCCTCGTGGTGCTCTATGTGATAGCCGCCGTGCTGGGCACGCTCATCTGCACTCACCTCCATGTCCTGGCCAAGGTCTGCGTCTCCCTGTTCACATCGCACATCCGCCAACTGAAGCGAGCAGTTCGCTCCAGCGAGACTGCGCCGCTGACCATGCTGGGCGCCGAAGTGGCTGTGATGACGGACATGGTCAAGTGCCTGGATGCGTTCACCAATCAGCAGAGTCGCCTGGTCGGGGTTATTGATGCCCTGGACTCGTGTGACACCGAGAGGATCCTCACGCTGCTCAATGCTGTTCAGACACTGCTCTCCTCGCCGAATCGTCCGTTTGTGCTGCTCATCTCCGTGGATCCCCATGTCATTGCCAAGGCAGCCGAGGCCAATAGCCGACGCCTGTTCACGGAGGGCGGCATTGGGGGCCACGACTTCCTGCGGAACTTGGTGCATCTCCCGGTTTACCTACAGAACTCCGGGCTCCGTAAGGTGCAACGTGCTCAAATGACGGCCCTGCTGTTCAAGCGAAGCGGTGGTGGGGATTACCAGACGGACGATGGCCCCACCCTGGGTCACTCTGTCTCCGCTCGCCGGCTGTCCAACGCCTCGGAGATCATCTCCAGTCAGGAGAAGCTGCGTGGACCAGCGAGGGGTGGTGGTGGCAAGAAACTAAGGCTCTCTGAATCCGTTGCAAGCTCCACGGGTTCCAATCTGCATCGTCTGGG
Source organism: Drosophila parvula (assembly GCA_018904695.1). NCBI lineage: Eukaryota > Metazoa > Arthropoda > Insecta > Diptera > Drosophilidae > Drosophila > Drosophila parvula. Next base: position 107,060 of record JAEIIG010031355.1, read on the forward strand.
CCAGAACCCACAGACCGTGCTGGATCTATCGCGAATCGTGCTCACGGATGACTACTTCAGCGATGTGAACCCGCGGAGCATGCGGCGCCTTATGAATGTGATCTACATCACCGTGCGCCTGCTCAAGGCCTTCCAGATCGACTTCAGCTGGTATCGCCTCAGTTCGTGGATCAATCTGACGGAGCAGTGGCCGCTGAGGGCCAGCATGATAGTCCTACATCACGATCAGTTCATGGACGGCAATGCGGATGAGAGTGTGTCGCTGCAAAGCGTTTACGAGAAGTAAGTGCTGCAGAGGTTAAATATTCTCTATCTATATCTCTACCTACCTTTAATTTCCATCAGGCTGCGTCCGAAACTAGCTTATTTAAGAGAAGCAGCTCCCCTCTTGGAATTAGATCGGGATGAGCGTAAGCTGGATGCCTTCCTGCAGCTGCACAAGTCCGATCTCCTGGTGGCGGATCTGCGCATCTTTTTGCCCTTCACCATCAACTTGGATCCTTACCTTAGGAAGGTCTTGAAGGGTGAGTCTCTACAAAGATTCTTCTGTCAGCTTAAACATGATTTAAACACTCCTCAGAGGACCAGCAAACCATCGAGGATGAGGGCTCTCTGGTGCTGCAAACCAGACCCAGTGTGTCCAATAATACGCGTCAATATCCAGCGCCCACCACCTATGTGCCTTCGCCGCAGGCCTATCCGCCATACCAGATGTTCCACAACGAGTATCCTTCGGCCAACAACGAGCTGCGCTCCAGGAATCTCAGCACAAGCACAGAGCCTGTCACCCCACTGATTACCTCGCCCAGTGATTCATTTGGTGTAGGTTTTTGCTCTATGAAATGTTAATTTAAATTAAATTTAAATTTACTTTCAACAGGACGACATCCTGCAGACCAAGCTAACTGACCTCACTACCGAGGGTGTCATCAGTCTGCTGGAGCGAATAGATGACATGAAGCCAGCATTGGCCAAATTGGCGCCTGTGCTGCGCGAGAATGCCATCAATGGACGTGTCCTGAAGCACTGTGATATGCCGGATCTCAAATCGGTAAGTAATTGTATATTCATTTATTTATTATTCAGATAAGTAATGCCTACTCCTAATTCAATCTTACTTGCAGGTTCTGGGCCTCAGCTTTGGCCACTGGGAGCTGTTCCGCCTGCTGATCACCACGCTGCGCGAATGCGAACGCCTGCCCAGGAAGCAGCAGCAACGCCAGCAGACGCAACAGCAGCAGACTGCCGCCTTGGAGGCGCCACCAACGAATGTACCGATGATCAAGGATGTGACGGATGCCCTGATGCAGCCGCCCCGAGAGTCGCTGTCGCGCAAGAACTCCGTCAGTCATATGGAGAAGCAGGTAAGAAGGGGGGACCTTGAAGGGCTGTAGGCATTAGCTTCTCGCTACCTAACTCATGTGCTTTCTTGATCTATTCTTATTCCGATCATTCCTAAAATGCAGTCAAAAGTCCATGACTACGAGTACCTGCAGGTAAAGAGCGCAGCTCCACAAGAGACACACTCAGAAGACTGTCCACAAATACCAATTCCATACATATTGCCCTGCACAAACGAGGCATGCCAGAAAATATCGATTTATCACAGTATTGATCAAAATTCTATGCTAAAGTCGATATACAAGTCGATATTTCGATATTTTGTGATATATGTGCGTTAAATCGATATTCTGTTTGGTATATCGGACCAATATAATCGAAAAGAGAGGCAAATTAAATAAAAATGGAATAAAAACATTATACATAATATATGGAGAGACCCCTTGCGACATTTTCGATATGATATTGAGCCCGATATTTATGCCGATGTAACCCTACTGGACTTTTCCCCTTGATATACATCGATATGTACATTCCTAACTCAAACCGTTCGCTAATGCTCCTTCTCTCCGCTTTATCTATAGGTCACTCTGGAGGAGCAAATGATCTGCGGCACCCTGCAGACCTTGAACGAGGAGGCGTACGAGGATGTGGCCAACAGTAGCGAACGACCCAGTCCCACAGGTGAGATGTTGGCGGCAGCCGCACAACTGCAATTAGCGCCCATACGCGAGTCATCCGAGTTCGGATCGCCGTCCGATGATCTCAAGCAGTATGGGGTCGGCAGCGGCAGCACTACCAACAACAACAACAACAAGTACTTGCATGCGGAGTACAACCGAAGCGCCAGCTCCCATTCCCTGCAGAGTCTGAGCACTCTGGTGGGCAGCGGAGTCGGCAGCGGTGGCGGTGGGCTCCATCAGCACCTGGGCAACGGTAACGAACACGATCACGATCAAGATTTTAGCGGGAGCACTCTCGACCTAATGCATGTTGACTCGGTGTTTGGTTATAATGGTGGTGGCAGTTATCATCATCGGGCATCTCGCCAGATCTCGATAAGCAGTGAGCTGCTGAGCGAGGCACACGGCAGCTCTATGCCGCTGCCACTGGTGGTGGTCATACCGAATAGCTCCGGCGAACAGAACTACGACGACACCAAGCTGTGAGAGGGAATTCGGGGTGATCTGTGATTTGCCCATGCAAAAATCAAGCTGCATGGTAGCCGCGCTTAAGTATTAACCTAACTTAGTACCTACAATATCGTATATAGTCTGACAAACCTGACCCAAGGACCAAGGGAACCCACAAACCAAACCATATCATCCACTCTTTGTTTCACTTTTTGCTTTGTCTTGGCTTTATGAGAACAAAATATACACAAAACTAATATTTGAGTTGTGCGATTACTACTAAATATCATTCCAATTGTTACCTAAGACTATTATTATTAATTTGCCACATTTAAAATTGTGAATACCACCACGAAACATGAACAACTAACCATGGTACTCCTCCAATCCCAACTATGGTATTCCCCCACTAAACCATCTATGTCTATTATCCCCCAGCGAGAGATGATGATCAAATGAAGCATCAAATAAACGATAAATCTTATGAACAACTCGTCTCCACTTGCATTTTATTCAGCTTTCTTACTATCTGTGTGTGCCGAGACAATGCAATAAATAAGATGCGTAACGCTGTACTATTTTCGGAACTTTCTAGGTGAAAAATTGCCCATTACGCATTTTATTTGTTAATTTGTCTTTGCTGTGTGTTTTGTCTTTTAACCCCTCTGTTGCGAGTTCCAAAGTTGTTTTAAATCCTCACCTGGTTACCTTACCTTGCCGGGCCTGGTTTATGGGGGGGGGGCGAACTATATATCATCATTTCCCCCCCAGAGATCCCTAACTAAATCTCCCCTCATCCGTATGATTTTTAGAACTCGACACGCCGGGTGCCATGGGGGCCGCAATGACGACACCATTGTTGGGTGGCGGTGGCGGCTCCTCCGGTGCAGCTATGCAACCGCCGCCGTTGGGTCGCGATTCCATATTGAAGCAGCAGGGCAGCGTCAAGGCCGACAAGCGGGTATCGATCCAACAAGCGGCGAGCAGTAATAATAACAATAATAGTAGCAGCAAGCTGACACCAAATGTGGAATATGTCTCCGAGCGCCAGCAGCATGAGATCGGCCAGGGAGGAGCTGGCAGTGTCAAGCGCCTGACAACCAAGCCGCCACCAGGTGAAGTTTAAAGGCTAACAGCCACTAAATAATTTTGTCAAACTAATAGAGTCTCTATTGCAGGACCTCGACCCGCTTCGCTGATCATCACCCGAAACGATTCCAACTCACAGTTCCAGCTGCTGCGCTCCTCGTCGGTGGACTACGACGATGTGGAGGCGCAGGAGCACCGGACCACGATAAGAACCACGCTGCTGGAGAAGCAGGAGGAGGAGGAGTCGGCCCCGTTCGTGTTTACAGTGCGCAAATGATACAATCTTCTCTACTAGCCTACGCTTATAGTTACGAGTTAGTTTTTAGTGCAATTTAGCCAATAACTAGACCGCCTTTGGGGGTTGCCTCCAACTACTTATACTCTAGCAAAAGACACACACACACTATGTTTGCAGCCCCAATAATACTTGTTATATATGTATGTGTATTTATTAATTGTACAAAGAGTAAGTGAGAAAGTAATACAATGTGCGAGAGATGGTGTTTATACATCTATAAATTCGATTTGGCATAAGTTTTGTGGCCTTTAACGCCACCTTGGCATTTGCGTTGCGTGAGATTTATATTTATATATATATTCGAGAAATGAATGGGTATTTCCACCCAAGATCAAATTGTAAGGCACTCCTTGCCGATTATTGAAGCTATTGGATATTTATAGCGTTTTTTGGCATTGTATTTGTATAAATAAACCGAGAGAATACGAAGAAATGGTCTCTCAATTTAAAGCCCCGAATTAGCGGGGAACGCCGAGGCGGCTGGTGGCCAGGGTCGGTCCCAAGGTCCTGTAAACTCGTCCGGCCAAGACGGGATCCGGCAGCGTTCGGCACAGTTCCTGCAGGGCGTACATCACGTTCGACTGCTGCTGCGTCATACCCACTTCGTCGAAGGAGGGATGCTGCCAGAAGGTGGCTCCCCTCGGAGGTGCTTCTATACGCGCCTGTGTCCCAGCATCGTGCGTGGAGGTCTTGAGATCCGTTTGGGTCGCGACATTCTTGAAGAGCGTCGCCTTGTCCGCTTCCGCCTCCTCGCAGCCCACTCCTCGCTCCATTTGTTCCTGCTTCAGCTTGAGTATACGCTGCGAAGGTGTGGCAGTGCGCTGGAGCTCCTTCAGGCGATGTATATCGATGCCCAAGATGCGGCACAGTTCACGGATCGAATGCGGCAACACCTCCAAGCCCCACTTGGCTAAATCAATGCGGGTGCCGGGCACCGAGTTAAACTCGTACACGACATTCATGTTGTTGCATAGCGGCGAGGGGTTCTCGAAGCTATTTTGGTTTCGGAAGGATTCGTGTACAGGCAGCTTGCACATGGTGGCCACCATTAGAGCCTCCACCTCATCATCCTTGTTGGCCGTCTTCCGGAAGAGTTCCAGCGCTAGCTGGGCCCGTGCCACGCCCAATTGACGTTTGTCCTGTATGGAAAGATTTTCCATTCTGGGCGTGATCTTCGGCGCTTGCCTCTCGAGGAGATTGGAGGGCTTGACTACGCGCACGCGCCTCTCTTCGGCGCGCACTGGAACATAGTCAAGGTCTGCTTTTTCGTTCTTAATACGACGTCCGGGCCAGTGGTAGTCGTGTCTACGCTTGTTCTCCTTCTGGCTCTCGTCCGGCGAACTGCTGGTTCTTATCCGCTTCTCACTTTCACCCTCTTTCTCCTTGTCTTTGCTGGAGCGATGGGAGCGCTTCCTTTTACTCCTCTTTTTCTTCTTCTTTTGCTCTCCACCGCTCTCCTCCTCGTTCCCAGTCACCTTGGCCAACCTCTGGAGGATCTCCAACTTCTCGGCCAAGAGTTCGGCATCGCTGTCCGCCTCTCCAAGGCCGCACAAATCCATGTCCTCTAGATTTTCGCGGGCCGTATAAGCACTGGGAATGCCGTCCAGAGAAGTAGTAGGAGGAGGGGGGCGAGAAGAAGTAGGATGAGGAGGGGAGCTATACGAAGGAGGGGGTGGAGGAGGAGGTAGAGAACGAAGAGAAGGAGGAGGAGAACGAAGAGGAGGAGGAGGAGGAGAACGAAGAGGAGGAGGAGAATGATGAGGCGGAGGAGGAGGATTCGGTAAATCTTTTAAAAGGTCATCCAGCATCTGTAAGTCTGGGTCCATCTTGAAATCATCTATGAGTTCAATAGCCTGCAGGCTGGCGGCCGGAGTTGGTGGCGCCGAGCGTTGGACACCATCATCCGGTTCGCTGTCCCATCCGCAATTGGACGTCGTGTGGTCGGGATCAACGGAACAGGCACGTGCAGGAGATTCCTCCACTCGACGCAGCGGCGTCGGATCGTTTTCGTCCCGGGGCTCCGCCTTCTCAATTTTCACTTCCATTTCCATGTTGAGCCACAGTTCTCGTAAAAAGCCCTTTGTCAGCAAAACAGTAATCACGTTTCACATTTCACAAACCATCGAACCCATACCAATGAAAAAACCGAATTACGCGCAAAGTGCAGTGTGCTTGCACTATTTTCCAATCATAATGCCAAAACTCGGGAAATGGTTCCACTAAAATAGCAAACAAGTTTTAAAGAGACCGATTGGCATATCGATAGGGCCTCGAATGAAACTCACCATAGCAAATTTATCGATGCATTAATTTACCAATTTAATCAATTAAGCCCGAGTTTTAACATAAACTACTGTTGATTTTCTATTTAAAACATTGCGTGCTGGCCAATAGATTGATAAAAGTATAAATATGCCACAGAATCAGCTTAAATACATCAATAAATGCGTACATATATACAAGTTGATATTGTAAACATTGGCCATCAGCTGAGTTTTGTTTACAAGCGTCGTTAGCCGTATTTGGGAGAGGGGGGTGAGCGGGCTGCGCTACGCCCCAACAGCTGATGACCACAAAACCCTGAAAGGTCACCTTGAGCATAGAAGAAGCAGAACGTATTTCAGCTGGTAACGTAAAAGTTTATTTTCGCAGCCAGTTTTTAAGCCCAAAAAGTAAACAATATTATTCGAAATAATTATAATAAATTGTACAAAATCGCGGCATTTTCATTTTCATCTGTACACAAGCAAATTTTGCGTGAGAAGCGTGATAATGTGAATGAATGCGGCGTGATAAGTGAAAAATAAGAATCTATAGATAAAAAGTAGGAACTTTTTTAAGTTTGCCAAAATGCTATATAAATAAACATGTTCTAAGGCCATCTACCGGCAAACAAGTGCAATTCCTTGACCTACATATGTGTATGTGTGTGAGTGTGTGCGAGTCTGTAGGTTCAGGTGTGTGTGTGTGTTTTGTGCAAAAATTATTTTTATTCCCTGACCTGCAAGCGAAATTTCAATGTTGATAAGGTCTCCGCGTCTAATCGTGAAAACCTTTTTTTTATAATATTCACGTAGGCGCCACATGTCAATAATGCATCCGCAGGGGCTTAGGGAATTTTAACAGATACAATGCATTTCACTCATACATATGTATAGTACCGTACCTAACCCCCTTCGATCAGGCGCCCCTGTTTGCATTCGTCGTCGTCGTCTCTGCGTGTGTGTTCGTGACATTTAAGCGCGATTAAATCGTACATACATATTTTCGTTTAATGCTCCATTTGAGATTGCGGCGCACCAGAAATTCCTGGCAACCAAAAGACCACGAAGAACCGAACTGGTAGCCAGTGCCCGTCATGCTGACCGAGGGATTCCATTGGCTCTGGAGGAGCATGCTCCGGATATTGATGCGCTATGAGATCTTTCGCTGGCTCAGTGGCCTGTTCGTGGCGATCGATAACGCCGCAGTACCGTTGCAAATCGAAAGGGGTGAAGAAGCAGACAACGGATTGCCGGCTAGAAAGAGGAAGCAGGCGTCTCTGGAGCAGGCAAATTCAGGTGGAAGATCTGAGGCAGAATCAGTCGCGATTAGAACCGTTCCAAGTGCAAATGCGAACGCAATGGGCAATGCAGGCAGTGCCGAGATCGTATCAAATCAAATCATCCGCCGCCGTGAGGTATTATCGCCCCAAGTGATCACCATCGGTGTGTTCCCAGTGTTCGTCTCCCGAGTGTCCATAATCCATAACTATGTGCATATACATATATGTGTGTGTTGTGTGTGTGTGTAAGTGGAGGCCACCATGAATATAAAACATGGAATCCGTACCGGCGATGCTGCAGTTACAGTGCCGGGTGCTCCTCGTTAACAGCAAAGACTATATTTAGTCACAGTCTCATTAGAAGCTCCGATTAAGCCAGCAACAACCTCTACGATTTTGCTCGCACTGTGGTGGTGTTATAACAGAAAGATGCCTTTGTGTGTGCGTTTTCCCAATTGTGAAATTAACCAAAATCCCTAAAATACAGTGAAATTTTCATAATAAGAACTTCAAAATGGTCAAAAATCTGGAGTATAACGGGCTTTTGAACTAGTTTAAAGTGTCCGTTCTATACCAATGGGAGATTTAAAGATCTCTAGAGATTTCTCATTTAAAATAATAAAGAAAAATGTATAAGAAATAGTGAAAATTGCATTACTGATTAATATTATATTTCTTGTAATAACTTAATCTCAATATCTCAATATCAAATAGTACTTAATATTATAATATACGGGTAAACTTCATAAATGGAACTACTAAGTGGGTAAAAAATACGAGTGTTAAAGAATTCTTCGTTTTGGAGTTTTGAAAGTATTTCGATTCTTTAATATTAAAGTTATTGTTGAAATATTTTCAATTAAAGAATCTAGGAAAAGGATTATTAATGGGAATCTTATAGATGGCTTTAAATCTCCTCGCGAAGATTTCGAACTTCTTTGTCGTTGTACTTCCTTTTCTTGGGATCCCCAGTTACTCTCAGCTTTTCTAATAAGTTTCCTGATCCGTTTTTAAGAGATCTGTGAGATAATGGCATCGGGTTTATAAATAGTTCAACCGACTGTACATTCCATGCATAACAACGCCCATGTTCATGTGTAATCATCGCTGTGACGCCTGGTGATTGTATAACCGATTTCCGGATTTCCTTAGATGAGCATCATGGGCAAGGAGACGGAGTCGCACAGTATACCCATCAGCGAGGGCCAGAATGCCGAGCATGTACTGTACCGCTTGAAGGGAGGTTCCAAGCTGAGTGTCCATCCGGATGCCTCGCTGCTGGGCCGGAAGATTGTCCTGTATACCAACTACCCGGCCGAGGGACAGAAGTTCGTGCGCACCGAGTATCGTGTCTTGGGATGGCAACTGAGCAGTGGCAAGCAGATCACATCCGTGATGCATCCGGAGGCCCATGTCGTAGATACGGACATCTACAGTCAGGTGGAATTGAAGTTGTCGGGAACGTATCACTTCTACTTCCGGTATTTGGAAAGGTGAGTTGTTTCCGGGGAGTCTACAGATGCAAAGAATAACTTTCAACATTGTAGATTGTGTTGAAACTTGAATAAAATAAATTTAAAATAATAAATTGATTAAATATGCCTTGTGATGACATTGAAAACATGTGAAAGGCATGGAGGAACCCATATTAGATCACAAAACATCCCAAACCTCAATTGAATTCAATTCATTGCCAGAAATTTATTAATTAAGTCTTAATTACAGGCCAGACACTGGCAGCTCGGGAGCCGACGGCGCCCTGTACGTCCAAGTGGAGCCTACCCTGCATGTGGGACCGCCGGGCGCCCAGAAGACCATTCCCCTGGACTCGGTGCGCTGTCAGACGGTGCTAACGAAGCTCCTGGGACCGTTGAGTAGCTGGGAGGCCAAGCTGCGCGTGGCTAAGGAGGCCGGCTACAATGTGATCCATTTCACGCCCATCCAGGAGCTGGGTGGCTCCCGCTCCTGCTACTCGCTGCGTGACCAGCTCAGGGTCAGCTCCATCTACGCCAACCAGAAGGGCGGCAAGGTCAGCTTCGAGGAGGTGGAGAAGGTGATCAAGAAGTGCCGCCAGGAGTGGGGGGTAAGGAGATGCCGTCTATGTGTGGTTACAGTTTCTAATAGGGGCCTTTCAGGTGGCCTCCATCTGCGACATCGTGCTCAATCACACGGCCAACGAGTCCGAGTGGCTGCTGCAGCATCCGGATGCCACCTACTCGTGTGCCACCTGTCCTTATTTGCGCCCTGCCTTTCTGCTGGACGCCGCCTTCGCCCAGTGTGGCCTGGACATAGCGGAGGGCAGCCTGGAGCACGTCGGCGTGCCCCAGGTCATCGAGCAGGAGTGCCATTTGGAAGCGTTAAAGTACCAGTTGCACACCGCCTACCTGTCCAAGGTCAATATCCACGAGCTGTATCAGTGCGACGCCATGAAGTACGTGAACGAGTTCATGACCCAGGTGCGGACTCGCGAGCCGCCGAAGAACGTGGCCAACGAGTCCCGCTTCGAGGAGATCCAACTGATACAGGACCCGCAATATCGACGCTTGGCCAGCACCATCAATTTCGAGCGGGCGCTGGAGATCTTTAATGCTTTCCATGGCGACTGCTTCGATGAGGAGTCGCGGTTCCGCAAATGCGCCGAAACCCTGCGCCGTCACCTGGACGCCCTCAACGATCGTGTGCGCGCCGAGGTCCAGGGTTACCTCAACTATGCCGTCGACAATGTCCTCGCCGGCGTGCGCTACGAAAGAGTCCAGGGCGACGGCCCCCGGGTGAAGGAGATCTCCGAGAAGCACGCGGTCTTCATGGTCTACTTCACGCACACGGGCACGCTGGGCAAGTCGCTGACAGAGATCGAGGCCGACATGTACACCAAGGCGGGTGAGTTCTTTATGGCCCACAATGGCTGGGTGATGGGTTCCAGCGATCCGCTCCGGGACTTTGCCGAGGAGCAGCCCAGCCGGGCCAATGTCTACCTCAAGCGAGAGCTCATTTCGTGGGGCGACAGCGTGAAGCTGCGCTTCGGCAGGAAGCCGGAGGACAGTCCCTACCTGTGGAAGCACATGACCGAGTACGTGGAGACCACTGCCCGCATCTTCGATGGCGTGCGGCTGGACAACTGCCACTCCACGCCGCTGCATGTGGCCGAGTATCTGCTGGATGCGGCCCGCAAGATCAACCCGGAGCTCTATGTGGTGGCGGAGCTGTTCACCAATTCGGATGCCACGGACAATGTGTTTGTCAACCGACTGGGCATTACCTCGCTGATCCGTGAGGCTCTCTCGGCTTGGGATTCCCACGAGCAGGGTCGCCTGGTCTACCGGTATGGCGGTGTGCCCGTCGGCGGCTTCTATGCCAACTCCTCCCGTCACGAGGCCTCCAGTGTGGCGCATGCGCTATTCCTGGACCTCACCCACGACAATCCCTCGCCCATCGAGAAGCGTTCCGTGTACGACCTGGTGCCATCGGCTGCCCTGGTTTCCATGGCCTGCTGTGCCACCGGCAGTAATCGTGGCTACGACGAGCTGGTGCCCCATCATGTGAGTCCTTGGAATTGGTAAGACTTTAGGCACTATTTAATTCTTATTTCCTCCCTAAGATCCATGTGGTGGATGAGGAGCGCACCTACCAGGAGTGGGGCAAGGGCGTTGACTCCAAGACCGGGATAATGGGTGCCAAGAGGGCGCTCAATCTGCTGCACGGCCAGCTAGCGGAGGAGGGCTTCAGCCAGGTGTACGTAGATCAGATGGACCCCAATGTGGTGGCCGTCACACGTCACTCGCCCACCACTCACCAGTCGGTCATCCTGGTGGCGCACACGGCCTTCGGCTACCCGTATCCGAATGCCGGACCCACCGGGATCCGTCCGCTGAGATTTGAGGGCGTGCTGGACGAGATCATTTTGGAGGCCAGTCTGACCACCAAGAGCGACAAGCCCTTCGACCGGCCTGCTCCGTTTACCAAGGATCCCAATGTGATCAACGGCTTCACCCAGTTCGAGCTAAGCCTCCAGGAGCACATCCCGCTGGCCAAGTCCACGGTATTCCAGACCCAAGCCTTCGTGGACGGCAACAACACGGAGCTGAGGTTTGTCAATTTACGCCCAGGCACCGTGGTGGCCATCAGGGTCTCCGTGCATCCGGGTCCGCGTGCCAGCTTCGGCAAGTTGCAGAAGCTCACCAACGACCTGCGTCTGGGAGCGGGCGAGGAGTGGTCGCAGCTGCAGGCCATTGTCTCGAAGCTGGATCTGGTGGCCCTGAATGGGGCTCTCTTCAGCTGCGACCAGGAGGAGCGCGACCTAGGCCATGGTGGCTCCGCCTACGATATACCCAACTTTGGCCGGATTGTGTACTGCGGCCTGCAGGGATTCGTCTCGCTGCTGACGGAGATCTCGCCCAAGAATGACCTGGGGCATCCGCTGTGCAACAATCTGCGGGATGGCAACTGGATGATAGGTTGGGATTCAGTCTAGGGGATCTTTGAAGTCTTTTCTGTACAAGATTTTCTTTACAGATTACATAGCCGATCGGTTGAATAGCTACGAAGATCTGAAGCCACTCTCCGCCTGGCTAAAGACCGCCTTTGAGCCCCTGAAGAATATTCCACGCTACCTGGTGCCCTGCTACTTTGATGCCATCATCAGTGGCGTCTACAACGTGCTCACCAACCAGGTCAACGAACTAATGCCCGAGTAGGTGCCTGCTGACGATCTTTATCTTCCCAGCTAATGACTTTTCTCCTCCAGCTTCATCAAGAACGGCCACAGCTTCACCCAGTCCCTGGCCCTGTCCACGCTGCAGTTCCTCTCCGCCTGCAAGTCGGCCAACCTGCCCGGCTTTAGCCATGCCATCAGCCCCCCCAAGCCACCCAAGCAGTGCGTGACCCTGTCCGCCGGCCTGCCCCACTTCTCCACCGGCTACATGCGCTGCTGGGGTCGCGACACCTTCATCGCCCTGCGCGGCTCCATGTTCCTGACCGGCCGCTACAACGAAGCCCGCTACATCATCATTGGCTTTGGCCAGACCCTGAGGCATGGGCTTATTCCCAACCTCCTGGACAGTGGCAGCAAGCCGAGATTCAACTGCCGCGACGCCGTCTGGTGGTGGATGTACTCCATCAAACAGTATGTGGAATCCGCGCCCAAGGGCGCCGAGATCCTGCGCGACAAGGTGTCACGCCTCTTCCCCTACGACGATGCGGAGTCCCACGCCCCGGGAGCCTTCGACCAGCTGCTGTTCGACGTGATGCAGGAGGCCCTGCAAGTGCATTTCCAGGGCTTGCAGTATCGGGAGCGCAACGCCGGCCAGGAGATCGATGCCCATATGGTGGACCAGGGCTTCAACAACCACATCGGCGTGCATCCGGAGACCGGGTTCGTGTTCGGAGGGAACAACTTCAACTGCGGCACATGGATGGACAAGATGGGCTCCTCGCAGAAGGCTGGAAACAAGGGCAGGCCCAGTACGCCCCGCGATGGCTCGGCGGTGGAGCTCATTGGCCTGCAGTACGCCGTGCTGCGGTTCATGCAGAGCCTGGCTGAGAAGGAGCAGATCCCATACACGGGCGTGGAGCGCAAGGGACCGGCGGGCGAGCAAACCAAGTGGACCTACAAGGAGTGGGCGGATCGCATCAGGGATAACTTTGACCGGCACTTCTACGTGTCCGAGTCGGAGACCGGCTCGTTGGCCAACAAGAAGCAGATTTACAAGGACAGCTACGGCGCCACCCAGAGCTGGACGGACTTCCAGCTGCGCTGCAACTTCCCCATCACCCTGACCGTCGCCCCGGAGCTGTGCAATCCGCAGAACGCCTGGCGAGCCCTGGAGCAGGCCAAGAAGTACATACTGGGACCGCTGGGCATGAAGACGCTGGACCCCGATGACTGGAACTACAGGGCCAACTATGACAACTCCAACGACTCCACCGACTGCACGGTGGCGCATGGCGCCAACTATCACCAGGGACCGGAGTGGGTCTGGCCTATTGGCTTCTACCTCAGGGCGCGCCTGATCTTCGCCAAGAAGTGCGGCCACCTGGACGAAACCATTGCCGAAACGTGGGCTATCCTGCGAGCCCATCTGCGCGAGCTGCAGACCTCCCACTGGCGCGGCCTGCCCGAGCTGACCAACGACAATGGCTCCTACTGCGGCGACTCGTGTCGCACGCAGGCGTGGAGTGTGGCCGCCATCCTGGAAGTGCTCTACGACCTGCACTCCCTGGGAGCGGACGTCGCCTAGGATGTCCCTGAAAGCGAGCTCCGCCGTTGCATACTCAAATCTTAGACCTGTTAGTTGTTACACCTTTGGACGAGGATGGGGAAGGAGTTTCCCTGCTTGCTTTGTCCTCACAATTTTCGCTAATTCCTAATCTATTAAAGTTGCAATTGTTTTTAATTGTTAATTGTTTTTAATCTTTATTTTGAGAGTTCCTTCTGTCTGATGTTCCTTTGACTCAGCAACCCGGCAAAGCTCTCCTCTTATTCCTGTTCATGAGAAGTAGCTGTCGCGGCAAACCCGCATGCAGGAGCACTGGGGAGGATCAATGGAGCCACTGTTAAAACGGGGCGCGTCACGTTCCACGTACTTAAAGACTTTTGTAATCTCCGGGGAAGTAACGGCCTGGCAACTGGGCTTGGCAGGTGGAAAGGGTGCTGGCTTACTAACATGCTCTATCTTGGGTTTCACAGTCTCCCCCTTCTGCTTTACCTTTAGCTGGAAAGAAAGACGTATTTAAATCTACATTGCAAAGGGGAACCTAAGCTCACAACTAGTTATACATATATCGCCGGCATCGTAGATATTTTAAAACAAATCATCGCTGTTTACCCATAAAATCATTGAAATCTTGGATATCTCTAGCAGCTGTAATACTTACACCGCTCCATCTCCTCAGGACAGTGAGGGCTGCCTCGCACGTGAAATCACGGGCCTTTTGCAACACAAATTGTTGAACAACATCGAGTACAATGGACATTTTGAAGGGGGCTTACTACCCAAAAAAAACTCAGAGCTATGGGTTAACACACGAAATTTTGGTTCAAAATGTTGTCCATATATATATTTGTATATACTCTCGCCTAGCCTACTCCATTGCTCTTACACACTAAATAAATACGTGTATAGTTTATGTACATAAAGCTTTGCCTAGTCCACACGTTACGTAAGCTGCGTAGGTTGGGTTCCGTTGGGAGTCGGTTGGTAGGTTTCGTTTTCAGTGGTGATCTCGACATCGTCATCCTTGATGGACTTGAGATCGCGTCCTATGCTCTCCAGATTTAAGCTCAGGCCAGCAGCTGCGACCATGTTGTTGTTGTTGACTTCATCTAGCTTGGGCTCGCGAAGGCAGTTCTCGTCAGCTTCCCGCTTGATCCTCGCCAGAGGCTGCTCAGTCCGCAGGTTGAGCAACTCTCGCCGAATGGCCTCCACGTTATCCTCGATGTTTGGCTTCTTAGCGTCTGGGAGTGTGCCATTGACTGCCTCCTTGGCCCCCCGCGTTGCATTCACCAGCAGGGCCAGCGGTATGGGCAAGCGTTTAATGAGGACAGCCGTGTCCACACTGGAGTTCTTGAGGAGCTCCCCGGTCTTGTAGGAGAGCGGCTCGAAAACGCCGGCATGCGCTTCCTTCTCATCGCGCGAATGAGCATTTTCGGTGAGTATGTCCATGAGGGAGGCCTTGGGCCTGCGCTCTACATTTTCTTCGGCAACAGGTGGCGGCTCTTTGGGTTCCTTGGGTTCAGCAGCCTCTGGCTCCTTCTTAGGTGCCTCCTTGGCCGGTTCAGCTGGCTGGCTAAGAGGACTATTTTTGGCCAGCTCTTCGTTCAGCTCGCCCACGGTCTTGGCCAGCAGTTTCTTAGTCTCCTTGAGCTCCTTCTGCGTCTTTAGGAGCTCATCCGCATGGGCTTTGCTCTCCTTTTGCTCCTCGGCGGCCACTTCTTCCTCCTTCTTTATGGCCGCTCCGTCAATTGTGTTGCTCGCTGCTCCCATTTTAGGAGCCGCCTCTGTTGGTGCTGGCGCCATGGGCGGTGAGTTCTCCTTGTGCTTGGCAGCTGTCAAGTTGACATCTGCGGGTTTCACTTCCGGCGGCTTCACTTCCGCCTCGGCTTCTGCCGGTTTCTTTGCCTCACTCGACGCCTTATCACTCTCCAAGGGCACCACATGGACCTCATCGATGGGCAGTGGTGGTAATGGTGGCTCCGATGGCTTGTCCTTGGCCTTCTCAAGGTTCTTTTCGTCTTTGATTATCTCCGGATTCTGTTTTTCCAGCGTTTTTAGCAACAAGTTCGTATCGCTTTCAGCTGTATCTTTGGCCAAGTGTTTAGGTAGCTCACCCACAACCTCAGCCGGAGCTTGGCCATTCGAGTACAGCGGGGTGACCAGCTGGCCCACATCAAACTCCGGTCCCGAGCTCTGCTCATCGATGGCACTTAGGTTAGCGTAGGTGCCCAGGATCATGAGCAGAAACCCGCTGACGAACACAAACTGGGCGAGGGTGCGCTCCATCGACTCCTTCTTGATTATCTTGCGGAAACTGGAGGCGGGGAACATAATGCAAATGGCCACGCCAATGGTGGAGCCTACCAGGCCGATGATGAGCTCCACGGAGGGAATGGCCAGGGCAACGCATAGCGAGAAGCCCACAATAAAGATGGTGATAAGCCGAAAGCGTTGCTCAGGTATGTAGCTGCTGCTCTCCGTGTGTCCCTGTCGATACCAGAGGCAATAAATCAGTGGCAGGGCACTCGAGCTGATGGATGGCTTACCTTTCTGTACAGCAGCGAGTAGATACTGGCCCTGCAGGGAAAGATAACCAGCGGGAAGCTGAATGCAATTGACAGAACGAAGCCTATTTTGATGATATCACTGCCGAAGGAAGTTGAGAGGTTCACCAGAATGTTGCCTGCGAATGCGTAGTGGAATATATTCGAAAAAAGTTCAGAAAATGCGTCAACAAAGCTGGTTCTTTGTGCTTACCCGAAAAGGTGTGGGTGCAGAAGGCCACATAACCGAAAAAGCCAACGGATATGTAAACAAACGTACAGATCCAAGTAGCGTTGCGCACAATGCCGTTCAACTTGTCGAGGCTCTGGTTGTTAATGCTGTCGAAGACCTCAAACAGCTGCCTGCGAGCGCATAAAAATTGATTAAATATTTATGAATATCAGGAATATCAGGTCGGAAGTACCCACATCTGGCAGGAGAGCGCCATGCTGAAGATGGGCAAGCACTGCAGCACGCCCGCCGGCTCCCAGTAGAGCACCTTCTCGGTCCAATCATTGGCAGCTATGTGACTTTGAGCCTCTAGCACAATTTTGAGCATCAGGCAGACATAGAAGCCTATGGAGGCGGTGCACACAGCCGACAAACTGTCCACATTCCGGAGCATGCCCAGCGGCACTATGCAGACCACGGTGACCACCACCATTACCTGAGGAACTCAAGACTATTAGTGACTCACAAACGAAAATGCGATCTCCCTTACAAGACTGCGCAAATGCAGGTGCTCGGCCACGTTTAGCGTAAACAGCTTGGCTATTATCTGCGGCCCAAGATCCCCCACGACCACAAAGTAGGTGATGCACGTCCCAATCAGATAGCCAATGATGCACAGCTCCACCAGCAGCTTCCCGGAGGCGCCGAACGCGTGGAGACCGAGCAGCTCGAAGCTCTTCCTACGTGTCAGCAGCGAGGTCTTGATCAGGTAGTGGCAGCAAACTCTCGTGATGCCATTGCTTAGCACGAGCAACAGGATGGATAGCAGGATGCCGCATTTCTGGAAGCAGAAGGGCATGGCCAGGATTCCAACGCCGATGATGCTGTTGGCCAGCGTCATTACATGGCCGGAGTGGGCCAGCAGCATCTTGACGTACTGAGCTTGAAGTCTCCGGAAGGGATTGCGGCCTCACTTTCTCTCTTTCTCTTGGCTCCGCGTTCCACGATTGGCGTCGTCTGGCCGCGTAGGCAAAATGTGAAAAGAGCAACGGATACTCAGCTACAGACAAAGAGACACAAGCGCTGCTCTGATAAGCACTTACCTACGACAGCTAGCGATACGGTGCGAACTACTGTATCTACGTCTGAGTTTTTGCCACTAAAATTAAGGCCGAAACCGAACCGATGACTTGGACTTGTGCACTTGTGCAATCAAAACAGTAAACAAAATAACCCGGCGGCGACGGCGGCGGCGGTGGAATAGGTATTGACGCTTACATTGAGTGGGCGAGCGTTGTTCAGCAAACATTTGTTCCAAATCCAAATACGTGTGCGGACGTAGCGCCGAGGAGCTTGCGCATTTTTACCGAGAAACTTTTTAAACCAAATTTGTCGTCATCAAAAGACCAACAGTGTGACCACCACTCGCTAGCCGCATATTCCACAATAATATTGGTGGCAGCTTTTTCTCTTTGACCAAAACAACAGCTGGCATTCAAATTTTAAGCTTACTTTTAAAAAATCTAAAATTTAATTTAAAAAATAATAAATATTTATGAATTAGTTTCTTAATAGTATTGAAAGGGCTTTCTTGATCAAAATTACCATACTCCTTCCAGGACGCATTAACATCCAAGCTTGCAGTTTTGGAGCCTTGTATGTACATATGTATGCGTGTATGTATTTATTTCAAGAAAACTTATTTATTTCTTAGTTAGTTAGTTATGATTTACTTTCTTTAAGATGTTGAAAATATGTACATATGTATGTTAAAAATCACATTATGCCGTGTAATTACTTAAAGAGGTAAAATACTGCGGAGATGTTTTAAACAATTTAAGAGCGGAGTGTGGAATTATTCCCAGCTATACAATATGGTCATTTGATCTTGGATTTGATCTTTGGATTTAACTTATAATACTTTCATCGATGTATTTTATGTTTATAGCGCTGCGGTGTTCCTTGTTTAATTACATATGTGTCAGCATTATCAGTAGAAATTGTTTTGATATTTCGTTCAAGACATTTAAACTTTCGACCATTAGTCAGATTAGTCGTCATTATCATGGAGATGAGAACGGTTCTGCTGCAGCTGATCCCGATGCTAACACTGCTGGCTACGGCGGATGGAGGCAGTACCGTGGTTAGGACACGGCTGGATGTGCAGGACTTTCTGTGTCAGTGGGAACAGTGCAATGACAGGTTGGTTTGCGGCTTTGCTCAGTTGGGACCGGAGGCCCTGCTAGCAGACCGACAGTACAACCTGACCTTGGATAATTCGGAAACAGTGCGGTGCCAGCAGACGAGTGACAACAAAACTGAGATTCGGTGCATCTATGAGGGTCTCCGAATAAGGGATTTGGTGAATAATGAAAGCCATAAGCTTAGGCTTCGCCTGGATGCTGATAATACCGTTCAGACCCAGGAGTTCAACATAACGCTAACAGAGAAAAACAATGTTGCCCGTGCCCAGCTCCTATTCTCGTACGACTGGGAAAAGAAAGAACTGCACATCTTTTGGCAGCCTCTAGAGTTCGATTCAATGAAGCTGCAGTTAGTCGTCGTTACGGGCAAAGGGTAAGTTAATTTTATTTTATCTGAATACATCTAATTCCACTTCATCGATCCTTCATCTTCCATTTACAGGCAGCAGGCCTCGTTGGTCGGCAAGAACTTTGCTATCTTCCACGGTTGGAACCCCTTACAGCCGGCCAACGTGACCGTTTTGTGTGAGAGCTTCCTAAGACGTTCCAGGTACAGCTGGAACAACAGACGCCTGAGGGTGCCCATCCTAATCAATGCCCACCGGCGACAGCCACAGGATGTGTGGTACCACAGCGAGGGCAACTTCATCTCCTGGAGCCAGCCGAAGGAGGAGGACAAGCTTGAGGCCTATACTGTTTACTGGTGCCTTATCTCCCATACTAGCCGGAGTAACTGCGACGACCATGAAAGCATTCATTCCCAGACCCTGAATAGGTCGCATACTATGTTCAAGTTCAACCAGTCCATGGCGCTGTACAACACGGCCGTGGTGGCTACATACAGTGACGAGATCAGTGGTGGGCTGAGGTGGAGCATTCCCGCACCTGCAATAACTAAGAGCAAGTCCAGTTTTTCGTGGGCCAACGTTGGCTATGTCATTCTAATTGTAATGCCATTGTTTGTCATTTATTGCATACTCATTAGAAAACTGCACAAAATGTCGGACATCAGTGTTGCACTGCCTGATTTTCATTTAAAAGATAATTTCCTAGCGCAGAAGGGAGAGCATATCTCTAAAACTGGTATAGTCTAAGACTATGTATTACAATTCCTATACAAATTTGAATAGGTAAATTAATAAATTTTTAAAACACACAGAACAAAAGTTGTTGATATGTACATTCTACAGCAAAAATGCGACAATTATGCGTTACTGTCCATGACGGGAAGAGTTACGGAAACTGTATAACTTATAATAGTAAGAAAAATGTTACAATATTTTCATTTGTGTCGTTAAAATATTGGTCAGTAAAGTAAAAAGCTCAAAACCAAAACTTTGTTTTTTAGAAAATTCACAGTACAACATCGACATTATGTTATTCTCGGATTTAGAAATTCGTGGAAATCGCGCTTCTTAAAACAGAATTACGTTCACAAATTAAGAGGAAGTGCTTGAATTATCACTTGAATTTTATAAATCATATCTGATAACGTACTTTCTGAAATCAAAGTAAGTATGCTAATTTCTTAATAATATGAATATATAGACAAAGCAAATGAAACGTTTACAAAATCGAGATATAGAATATTTCATTATTTTCGTTATTTATTGCTGAAGTCGCAATTATAATAAAGCTCATGACATTGGCGTTGCCAGACTGGGCTGGGAAAGTTGCGCCTCTTCTTCGTTTTCCGCGCTTCTCACAATTTTCTTTGGGTTAAAGCCCTCGAACTGGGCTCGAAACACTGGTGGCGTATAGGATAATTCGATTTTCCGCGGAAAAATGTTGGAAAACTCTCAAGAAAGCCTGATTAAACTCTGATGAACATTCATGAACCAGTGCTGCCACTCTTCTATCAAAGTCCTCAACCATTTTATTGTGAACATTGTTCTGTGATCGATATATCGATATCACAATCGAACATCGGCTATCCCATCGAGGTTTGGCCAGCGCCAACCAGGTTGTGAAAACCCGTGAGTTTTGCGTACTTGCATTTAAGAAATCCTCTCTGAGCCTCTGAGCCCGTGGAACCGTGAATAGTCAATAAATTGATTGGCAATCGAACCAGCGCCCTTTCCGTTCACAGTGACCGCGAGTGCAGCGAGAGTGCAGAGATCAATCGAATCAAAAAAAGTCGCAAAGGTAATTCGAAAGATGGGCGTGCGAAGCGAACGAGCAAAGAAAATGGCGTAATCACGCACTCGCAGACCCAAAAAGCAGTCGAAAGGCAAGCAACAAACGCAACGCAATCGGAATCCCAATCCACGAAACACAAATCGGCCAGTCAGCAGTACTTTAAAATGAAAAAACAAGCCACAAAGGCGTGAAAAAGTGAAAAAAGTTCGGGCCTAGTAGTGCTTTTTGTGTGCTGCAGCCATATTTGTTCCGTGAAAATGAAAACGATACACACACACATACAGAGGCAGTACGTACGGTACGGGACGGGTGTATATAGGCAATACATACATACAGACACCAAAAGTGTGTGTGCAAAGCAAAGAATTAACTGAAAAAAAAGAAGCACCTCGTCGTATCGGATCGTGTCTTTCGTCCCGTTGTTCGCAAACACAGGCAATTTCATTTCATTTCTGCTGTGCTGTGTTCCGTTTTGTTCAGTTCAGTTCATTTCCAACGCGATTCTCGATTCTCGTTCAACGTACGTTGGTACATAGCTGCATATACATATATATGAACACACGCACGTACAGACGTACTTATGTATGTACACATGTACTTTCAATATCGACGATGGCATCACAAAAACACGACGCGCACAAACACGCACGCACGTACATACATACACTCGGACATAGAGACGGCACAGCAGAGTGCTGCGACTGTAGTGTGAGTGCCCGCTTGTATGTATGCGGGACGGACTGGTTGTGTTGTTGTACATAACGGAGAGTTGAACACATAAGGGCTGGCTGGCTCAATATAGAAGCAAAAGCATGTGGCTGCGCTGCCAGCGCCGCTGCCTGCAGCGCGTAAGGGATTTTATTACGTCGGTTCAGTCGTTGTCGCTGGGTTCGTTTTATATTTTTGGATATTTACACATGTCCATATGCATGTCGCCCTCAACTCCCCCCGCTTTCGTCTGCATCGTCTCCCCCACAAGCATCTTGCTCGCCGCTGCGTCTCTTTCGCTCTCTGTGTGTATGTGCGTGCGTGTATGCGAGTGCAACGTAACGGGAAACTGTCGACTGCAACGTTAAAGCCATAACGTGAAACCGTAATGGGAGCGCGGGCGAGGGTGCGGAAGAGGGAGCATCCCCCCCGCAAAGCGTAAAACGAACAAAAACAACTCACGCAGGGCGCCACAGTCGCGGCCATAAAAACAGTTTCGACGCGTTACAAAATAGAACAAAATGTGCCAATGAAAACCAGTGAAATCGTTAAAAATCACGGAAAATTCATCGTTAAAGTGAATCACATACAAACAAAAAAAAAACACAGTGAATATGATCGGACGTGTATATGAACATATTTCCCTGAACATGACTCAATTGCTTAAAATGTGATTAGTCAGAAACAGCAGTCTCAAAAGATCCCGGAGTTCAGAGACTTATCAAGGGCATTTGATTAGATTGTGTGTGGCACACACACACACACGCACACACAAAACCCCCTTACAAAAACAGAGCGAAAAGCGCTGGAAAAAACGTTGCTTTTTTAGGCCTGCCAGCAGCATTCCAAGGGCTTCGAACCGCTGGCAACCAGCATCGAAAAATCGAAAAGAGCTTGCTGCTTCTCTGGCCGTAGTTTCCCCTCAAGTACAACCAGTTTCTTGTTTTGTTTCTGCCTTTTTGTCTCTTTTTTTGGCCGAACACAAGGCCAAAGTTCACGCAGCGCCAAACAATGGTTCTCGCAGTATTTGCGAGCTTCACATTATCGTCTTATCTTATCACGTGAGTTGTGAATTCGCAGAGCAGCAGCCCAACTATCAATCAGTGCCGGGGCGGCGCTATCTCCCGGCGACTCCAACTCCGAACGAACTCCACTTCCCACTGGCAACTTCCCCCGGTAATTGCGCAGAGGAATGTGAAATAATCTAATCGGATCGGAAAATGTGTGTGGAAAATGCTGTGCCATCGATTGAAGCCAGCAGCACAGCAGAACAACAGTTGTCTTCTACGCAAATCGTAGAAAGCAGTCCGCTAATGATAATTAGAAAACTTGGCAAAACAGTTGACCAAACAACGGATTCAGATTTCATGTTGCCAGCTTTTAGCTTTAACAACGCAAACAGGTCTCAAATATCCCAACGTCCCAATGTACTCCTTGTGATTCTTTCTAGAAGTAGAGTGTTTTCCAAACTAAATATATCGAGTTTCAAGAGATTTTTCAAACAAATGTCTACTGCTTTCTCAGTTTGTTAATTTTCTGTGTAACAAACCGCCACAAAAACAATGACTTCACTATTTACTTTATACTGATAATTAGTTCCAGTTTAAACAACAGCTGTCCGTCCCCGCTTAATTATTTTATTTACCATAAACTAAATATACATATATATTTATATGAAGTATATTTTAAGGGGATAACACGCCTCTTTTTTCTTAAACTCCAAATCTCTTTCGTACAAAACTATTCTTGTTGGTTTATGGCTTTATCGATTGTGGGAAAATGTGACTTTATGTTCTCTTATTGACGGTCACGAATATGATTTTACTTAAAGATTATACCGAGTAGTAGGCACGTTTTCATGCCTTACTCTTTGATTAAAATAAACTGGAGAATTAAAAAGTACATTTGAGAGTTAAAGTAACTTTAGATGAAAACTCCTTTAATCTTAACTCTTCTATCAATAAACTATTACATATAACTGGCTTATTGGTTTTATATGAAAAGTACTACTGCCGATATTAGTTTATATAACCTACTTATATTAGGTATACTCTGGACTCTTTGCAAAACTATTTTACTTTCTCCACTAAACAATTTTATGATCAGTTTCTCGGTTTATGTTTTTCGATATCGATACATTGTATGCAGCTTATATTGAATTTAAAGTGAACGTTAATCATAACCGAACATTAATGAAATGTAGTCGATTTATTAGTTGTTTTGATAGTTTAATTGGAATAATATTGATAGAGCTATTATTATAGTCTTACACGAGTCCTACAAGATATTAAGATAATACTATTTTAAAGGTTTTAAAAAATAATTTATCCTGTTATCTCAAGCGATAACCAGACAAATATTTATTTAATTAATATGCTAAAATGCTTATAGAAACTGATGGAAAGTCACATCGTCATGTAGTGTCCCTTAAGATCGTCATTTCTGTTGGAATTTCACAACATCTCAATTTGCTGATTCATGCCTTATGGGCTTCTTCCTCTCGCTTGCATCTCTTGGCAAAAAAGCTGTATTAGTTCGCCGCGTCGAAGGTCTTCCCCGATGAACTTTCGACCCGCTGACCAGGCCAGGCCAGGCCTGCGACCGGAGAAACTTTTGCCCCAACCAAGGCGGGCAGGCAGGCAGGCAGGGAGCAGTTTCCAGGCACACACAGCTGCAGCAGTTTCGATCGGAGAGCGACCGAGTTTGTTGCAGCACACACACACTCACTGTAGTAGTCCTTCGGTTGACACAGCCACAGCAGCATTCACATCCATAGCAGCTACATCCTGCGTCCCGCCTCGACGACAGCAACCCCGCAGAC
The DNA here is from genome assembly GCA_018904695.1 of Drosophila parvula. NCBI lineage: Eukaryota > Metazoa > Arthropoda > Insecta > Diptera > Drosophilidae > Drosophila > Drosophila parvula. The sequence continues at coordinate 131,264 of JAEIIG010031355.1, forward strand.
ACACACACAGATACATACAAACGTTTGCAGCAGCAGCAGCAGCTTTCTTCCCTTAGTCGAATCGAAAAACTCGATTTTCATCCCCGTGGCGAGCTGAATTTAGTTTTAATTTCATTACGGCCCTGGCAAGGGCGAGAGCGGTGGGAAAAACATGCGTATTAAAGTCGCCATTGCCGCCTGAAAAAGCTATTCCGTAGGGCTGAAATTCATTCGTGGCGATTAGATATAGATATAGATATATAGGTGCGGGATTTCCGTATAGACGGCAGTGTGGGGATTATGAATGGGGGAGCCATGTGCGTGCGCGTGGTCGCCATCGGAATCGGAATAGGAATATAGGAGTCGGATGATAACGTCAAACACATACACGTACTTCCCGCACCCGTAACCATAACTATAACCATTCCCATTCCCCTATGCCAGCCTGGTAATCTCCCTCTGGGATGGGGCCGTCACTGCCTTATCGCTTCGGTTCGCAGCGAAAAAAAAAAAAAGAAAAACAAAAAACAGGCGGTGGGAACCTATTTTTGGACTGGCAATCGCAAAACAATTCTCTGCAGGACTCGCAACACCTGCCATCTTCATGTATTCTCTTGGCATCTTTTGTGCCACTGCACTTTCGACCCTCCCCTTCCCTTCCCCAACCACTTGTTATATGGTTAAAGGAGAAATCCAAAGAAAAGAAAGAAAGAAGAGGAACAAAAGAAAGGTAAACAGGCCGAGAGGAGTAAAGACCGACCGACCGACCGACCGAAAATTGCAAATGCTGCAAATTTCCAAAAATATGCACACATCATAGTTGGTATTGTGTGTGTGTGTGTGTGCTCTCATTTCGGTTTTGGGAATATACACTTGAACGAAGACCCTTTCTTCTGCATTGAAAAAAAGGGACCTGAAATCCGAGCACATATCGGAACATCTGTTCAGAAACGGACGTCGACGTCTTCTGTTGTGTTTTGTGTGTTGATTTCACCAGCCCAAAAATATTGAATACATGCCGCTGCTGCAGTCTATACATATGTATATACATACATATATATATATATATACACGCTCGGCAGAGATACACACAATGCAAAGTGTGAAACAAGACTCTTTTCTCACATACCTGCTTTTTATTTTATTCCAGGTAAATCGACGTCGACGACAGCGGAATACCTAAGAGAGCGACAGAATAAAGAAACAAGGAAACATTTGCACGCCAGCGGAGCAACTGCACCAGCCAGAGCCAGCGAGCCAGCGACAAGAAAAACCACTTCAACAAAAGAGGATAACATACTGGAAGTGCTCCAGCACACACACACTCACAGATTCAGACTCAGGCCAGGCCAGCATACACACCACACCACGCTCGCTCACTCGCATACACTCACCGCTGCCGCTGTACGTGCCCCACGACGGTGGGAAAGTAAACCGACATCTTTTTACGAGCCCCGAGAGTTTTGCAATCAGAAGAAGTCGGAGAGCCGAGGCGATCGGCCAGCCCTTTGATAAGCGAGAGAGCAGGCAACCAGCAGGGAGCACGGTGACGCGGCGGCGAAGAGAAGCGAAAGAGAAGAAGGAGAGGAACGGAACAGGTTGCCAAGTCGAACGCGCAACGAATTTGGAAATCGAGCCACAGTCAGCCCAGCCGAAAGTGCGTGAGCGTGTTCGCTTCGTGGACCCGAAACCCGGACTTGCATTTAGCCCAGCCCAAGCGAGCAACTTGAAGGGTTCCAGACCCCGAAAACCCATGAACAGCAGCTGAGCCAGCGGCGCGCAGCTGAAACGGAAACCGCACTCAAACCTCAGACTCTAGAGCCGCAGACACTCACTCGCAGCCACACAGCCACAACCACCAAATGAAAACGCTAGTGCTCAGTCCGGACGACCTGCAGAACTTCAACAAGTTCATCTATGACCCCAAATCGGCGGCCCAGCTGGCCGCTAGTGCGGGCGCCATTGGAGCAGCGGCGGCGGCAGCAGCAGCCGTCCATGGTCCACCCGTAGGATCGGCCACCACAGTCCAGCTGCTCCAGGGCGGTATCGGCGGCGGCGGCGGCGTGGCTGTCAATCCCTGTGTGGTGCCCGCCTCCGTGCCAGTTCCCACCAGCACAGCCAGCAGTGCCAACAACCTGATGGCGCTCCACTACTACCTGAAGCATCCGGGCATACAGCAGATGCCCATCCCACAGCAGCAGCACCAACAGCAGCAGCAGCAACACCAGCAGCAACAGCACCACCAGCAGCACCAGCAACAGTTGCTGGCCCAGTCGCAGACGCAGCTGAAGCAGCTGCAGCTCAAGCAGCCTACGATCCACCAGCACCAGCAGCACATCAGCTACCACCATCACCATCCATACTACCAGCAGCAGCCGCAGCAACAGGCGCCGCCGCCCCAGCCACAGCCCCTAAAGAGCCAGCAGCCGCAATCGCATCTGCCCGTACACGCCCTCAACCAGAACTCCAACTTCTCGGCCGCCAGCTCGAGTACGGGCGGAACTGCCTCCAGCCATGCGCCCACCCAGCAGTCGAACGGTTCCAGCGTCTCGCCCACCATTGTGTCCCGGGTGGCGGCCGTCGGGGCGCCCAGCAGCAGCAATATTGCAGCGGCCGCAAATGCGCTTTTACGCGCGTCAGCCGCCTCCGCCGCTCCGAGCTCCTCCGCTTCCTCGTCCTCATCGTCTTCATCATCCGCGTCGTCGAGCTCCTCGTCCAGTAGCTCCTCCTCCAGCGCCAGCAGCTCAGCGAACTGTGCCAAGAAGCTGAAGACGGAGCCAGTGCTGTCGCAGTACAATCAAACGGAGCGCCTCAACTTCGCCAACACGTACATCGTGTGGAGCGAGGAGCACTGGCGGCGGGTGGTTTTCCACGACGAGCGCCGCTTCAACTTGGACGGACCGGATGGATTCTCCTACTACTTCCACGATTTGCGCAACTACGAGCGCACGCTGTCGCAGCGGCCTCGCGGCAACTCGGTGTACATCTACCTGATGGTCTGCGTGGGCGGAGCGGTGCACCTTGAAGTGTCGTCCGCCAAGCAGCGACCAGAGTCGTGCATCGAGGCAATCATGCGGGAGCGGACGAATATTGTGACGAAGCTGGGCGGCAGCACGGAGTTCGTGCTGCAGGACCACAACTGGATGTCGCACGCACTGCCCACCGCCCAGGATCTGCTGAATGCCGAGGGCCTGAAGACACAAAAGTGGCCGACAATTGCGCACGACCTCAACATCATGGAGAACGTGTGGGGCTGGCTCATCCGCGAGGTGTATGACGGCGGCAGGAAGTTCTCGCGCAAGGACGACTTGATATTCCGCATCAAGGAGGCGTGGTCCCGCCTGCCGCTCGACCTAATCACCAACCTGTACAGCACGCTGCCGGAAAGGATCACGGAGCTCTACTATACGCAGGGCGTCTACACGAATTGTTGACAGCGGCGGCAGGAGCAGCAGCGTACGGAGCAGGGCAAGGAAGCAGCCTCCTCCAGGAGAGATCCATCCTCCGCCGGAGGAGAACCTCGAGGAGCGATGGAAGCAAATCTTTATATACAATTTAACTTAACTTTTTGTGTATAGCTTTAAGATGTGTGTGCAACGGCGGAGCGGACAGGACTTGGACCTTAGACCTTGAACCTTGAACCTTGGACTCGGGACTGAAGGCAAGAAAGACACTGACACAGACGAACGGAGGGACGGAAGGACCGACCTGGGTTATAAGTTATATCAAGTTTTTTAGTTATTTAACAAATCTACGAAGAAGAGGAAAACAGCAACACGATACACACATCGTGTGGCCATATCGCTTTGTAATTAGTGTTTCTTCCCCGCCCCCCACACCTAACTCTACCCCCCCCTTAATTATTAAGCCCTAGTTTAAGTTGTCGTTTTCCTGTACCCCCAATCCCAATACCCGAACCCCATCCCCAACCCGCTATTAAGTACATTTATATACAAATATATTAGTTACAAACAATTTAATTTGAACCCCCAACCAAGTCGCCCCTTTTGTTGATTGTTTTTTAGCGTTAGACAGAAGAACAAAATTGATAAATGCCAAGCTATAGCGAGCGAGCAGAGGAGGATATAAAAAAGCAAACTGAAAACAAATTGAAAAATGAAGGAAAACTGTAACTAAAGTATTATTTTAAGGCATAGTTTTTGTTGTAGCAAATGGCGGAGAATTGCGAGAACACACGTAAATCTTTACACAAGAAGAAAGAATCCTATCATGTAAAATTGTTTACGAAGAAACGGAAATTATGATTAAACTAATTATCAATGTAATTAATGCATATTTAACGAGATAAAATCAATAACAAATGGAAGATGAAGAAGAGCAAAGGCAACTTAGTGTTAATGTGTAAGATCAAAACAAAACGAAACAAAAACTAACTGAAGAGCGTATAGTAGAGACGTAGAGAACGATGAAATCATGCTGAAAAAACACACACTCGACACTCCTTCGAACCCCCATCCGAATCCTTCGATCACCCCCCAAGTGAACCAAACGAACTCACTCGAACGCATGATGGCATGGCAGCTAAGAGAGGGGACACAGACTTCAGACTACCTACGACTCTGAACCACAGACAAATTGATAGATAGTGCGCCATATTATGGTCTATACGTACGCACCCAATACTTAGCAATACAATTGAACTGAACAAATGCCGGGCACTTTGCAAGTGCGAGCGCAACTCTAATCTGTAGAATACTGGAGCCACTATGAAAGTATCCTTGAAATAAAAATGCAACCTATAATAATATACATGCAACTCGCGTATCTCTCTCTGTCTCCTCTGTGATTTCCCCCTTGTTTTCGCTTCTGCAACATCATCTTTATACAATGCATATACATACGTACACCTATACAGCAAGGACAAGAGAAATCAACAGCAAATGGAATTATTATGATTAATTAATAAAACGAGAAATGCAATTACCAATAAAAACTACCAGCAGATACGTAACAAAATTGAAAACACACCGTCGTTTCTTTGGTTTCGAGTAAAATCTTTATTCAAAACGTACGTGTACATGTGCGTTATAAAAATGGGGTTCTCCTGTATAATTCTATATAATACTTGATACTTTTTTCGCTGTGTAAATACCTATTTGTATACTTTCTATATAAAATATTTATTTATTCATTCTACTTGGTCTATTGGCACGGCAAAAGCGGCATGGAATTGTATAAATATTTTAGACTTGTTTGCAATCAATTTCGGACGTTATGGAATTTAATATGAATATATGTATATGGGAAGAATAACAGTCAACTGTTACGTGCAAACTCCAGTTGCAGGAGTTCCTCGTCAGCATTCCTAAGGAGTCGCCCTTGTTAGTTTGAGAGTACTCTTAAAATAAGCAAAAAGGCTTATTAATAAATGCAAGTCTATATTCTAGGCACTTTGAGTCTGTGGCATTTAAAGATCACTAGCTCTGGTTACTATTATTGTGTGTGTCATCATGAATCCAATGATTGTGCGTTGCTGTCTTTGATCCTTTGTGCATTTATAGTATATACTGGGGAAATACTGTTTTAAAGAACGGTCTTATGAAATCACGCTGCGCACGCAGGTGGGACTGCAGAAGGGCATGTCCTGCTTCACACAGTATCTGCCGCCGATCAGCGACTTGGAGCACTCGAGGCCCGCACAGACGAAGCACTGTCCATGCCAGTGGATCTCGCCCCAGGCTACGCCCTGATCTGCCGGCCCTATAGCCAACCGACAGCGCTGGCAGGCAACGGCGAAGAAGCGATCGTAGCATTGCAGGCACAGCGGCATATTGGAGTTCTCATCGGGAATGTACTGCTGCCCGGCCAGCGGTTCATCGCACTGATAGCAGCAGAAGTGCTTGATGTGGAAGGTGGCCCCCTCGGCGGCAGTGTACTCCTTGGTGAAGATCAGCTCGTCGCAGGCACGGCAGCGTGGAATCTTGAGCTTGATGGCCAAGTCGCGTCCGCAGTACACTTGGCCCTGGTGGAAGAAGTAGACCAGGTCGGCCAGAAGCTCGCGGCAGGTCTGGCACTTGAAGCAGCCGGGATGCCAGGCGATCTCCTTTCCGGCACGATCCGCCTTAACGGCCACCTCTCCGCAGGCAATGGGCTCGTTGCAGTCGCGGCACAAGATAATGGGCTGGAGATCTGAAATATTGATTATATTTAAAGGTGTCGGTGATGTAATTCCATCTATCGAAGGTGTGAAAATCCATAATGGGGCGGGGTAAAGACAAATATTGCCAATAAGCTAAAGATGTCATCATCCCTGACTCACCTTTGCCCGCGGCAGCCTCCTCGCCCTGTAGACGCATCTGCTGGAACTGCTCCGGCATGCCATAGCAGCCTGGATACATGTTCATATCCTCGATGCCGGGAATGCTGGCAAATCTTCCCTGATTGGCGCTCAAATCCTCACATGTGTAGCCGGGGGTAGAGGGCTTCGAGTGGAAGCCAGAGTCGCTGCTCTGGGAGGAAGGCAACTCTCCGAAAGTGGGTTTCGGATAGGAAATATCCCGACTGCCATTGGCCATATCAGCAAAGACCTTGTCGATGTCCGCCAGCAACTGATCGTCGTCCAGCAGCCAGTCATGCACTTGCTTCAGCGGCTGCAGCAACTGGCATTGATCGTGGGCGATGCCCTTGTCCTGCAGCGAGCGGAAGAGCCGATCGTAGTAGGGTCCATTGGACACGGCTGACTGTAGCATGCTCTTGTCCAGGCCTACGGACTGGAGCTGAGCCTTGGTGGCCGGAGCCAGTCCCTTGAGCTCCGCGAGACTCGCCACTGCGGCTGGAATATTGGAAATGACCACCGCAGATGGAGCACGCCCGCATCGCGCTTCCTGCAGAGCGTGCTTCAGTGGCTCTGCCTGGAGAATCTGTGCAAAGACCGGATCCCGTTCGTAGTCCGTGTTGGCTGGTAGCCCACAATCGTAGACAACGGTGGATACGCCGCCAAACTTAACCCGCCGCATGGGCGTATCCTGGCGCATTTGTGCTCCAAATCTGGCCTGGACTGGGTTCTTCAGGGGTAGTGGTGAATTAAAGGGCGTGCCCGGTGAGGATTTCAAGGGAGTCATGGGCTGCTGCTGCTGCGGCGGGCAGATGGTGTTGATATCCGCCCGGAACTGCGGATTGCTGACATACTCCTTGCGGAACTCGGCAATGGGTCCGAGCTGGGGATCCCGCGAGATGTTCAGGTTCTTTTCCTGTTAAGAAAAGGATTTATTTATTGAAATTCCTTTTAATTAAAATGAAGCTTACCTGCAACACTCCCAGCACCTTGTCATAGATTACACCATAGCTGACGAGACTCTGCAGCGCCGGTTTGCTGATCCCCAGCAGCTTCTCCCTGGTCGTTGCCCGCAGAGCTCCCCCATTCTCCTCGAACTGGACCGTAGAGTCGGACAGGGGCTCAGAGAAGGCCACCAGCAGCTTGGGCTGAGCACTGGCAGGACTGGCCAAGGCCTGCAACACCTTGGGATTGGCCAGCAGGTCGTTCAGCGTGGCATCAGCCACGGGGGACAGACCCAAGGACTGCCAGGACTTGGCCGCTTCCTGGGGCGGTATGACAGACACTGGAGCCACATGCTCAACCTGCGCATGATTGAGCCGATTGCCCAGGCGTACCACCACGCCCTGTCCAACGCACTGCTCCCTCAGGCGCTGCACATACTGCTGCAGCTGGCGGGCCTCCGTCTCCGTCAGTCCGTCGCACAGGGCAGCATCCAGATCGTGGGGCGGAACCTGCAGCTCCAGCTGCTGCTTTCGCTTGATGGCGGCCTCGCTGCCAGCCACAGGTATCTGGGCAGTGCCCAGCATCTCCATGTAGTCGGTGACCACGTCGGGAGCGGCATTAGGTGGCACCCATTCCAGTTGGACAGGCTGGCTGGCCAGCGCCTTGATTTTGATGTCTGCGAAGGTATAACTTTGAGATCTCTGAAATCTCAAATGACTGTGATTACTCACAAGCTGGCTTGGCCCTTATCTGGCCGAGAATCTCGAACTGCGCCCAGCCGGTGGCGTCATCGTCGTCCGGACACGCATGCTGGTTCTTCCGGCACTTGCAGTTGCGACAAACCTTGCGCCAGAAATGCAGATCGAGGCCGGGACACTTGTCCTTGCACTCCAAACAGGGAGCACCAGCTCCCGACTCGTGGCCCAGCTTGGAGCGCTTCAGTTGCTCGCGCCGGCTCTCCAGCTTCGATAGCCATTCGGGCGCCTTTGGCGTCTCCACGCAGGAGTTGGGGCTCTGGGCGGCGGACATCTCTTTGTGAATTGGGCGTTACACAGGCATGGAAAAACTAGATATCGGAAAACTAAAGACCGGATTAAATAGATTCTTTGTCTAATTTCTTTTATGTTATTTTCACATTTTCAGCGTCTTCCCAACACATTTAGCTGGAAACAGCTAAAGTTCACAGTGTCAAGTGCAGTTTGTGCCACTTTTTGAAGAGCTTACACATTTGTTTTTAACGAATTTAATTAATTTTTACCTGAAAAATCACAACAAAGTTGCCACTGCGCCTTCGTGCGGTATTTTTCGGTTTATTAATGCACTTAATCTATTCTTATTATATATACCAGAAAAATATCGATTAAAAATATCGATATGTTTAGTTCTTATTGGGGGTATTCAATCAGAACGGTCTAATTGGATTTCCTTGACAAATGGACGCTGCGTAACTCTATCGCCAATCAGTGATTCTTATTTTATGATTTTATTAAGTTCTGCGTAACTATTTAAATTAAAATGTAATGCTAAATGTTGGAATAAAATATCTTAAAGAATTAATCAAAAAAAGAAAGTCTGAAATAACAGAGACTTATATTTTTTAAACTAATAAATAAAAATAGTTGTTTATTTTTAATATGAATCAGTGAATAATATTATGGGCTTTCACACTTTTCCACTGCTCGGAAGTTCACTATGCCAACCACGCGCCAAAGTTTGGTATTTTTCAACAAGCTGCGTTTTTGAGCTGTCGTTGCCCGGTCGCACTACTCGGTATTGTTTTTTTTTCGCGAATTGCAGTTTTTTCGCAACATTTTAAATTGAAAGCAATAATCGAAAAGGCCAATTAACAAAGGTAATTATGAGAGCTAGACCAAAGTAACTTAAGCAAAGCGTTTTAGTGTACGAAAAAAGTGAAAATGGCGCTGCCCGCAAAACGGTAGAAGCAACAGAAAGTGTTCGATGCAATTCGCAAATACAGACAAAAAATTAGGTGAAAAACTGCGTCCCACTGAAAAGTGAAAGTGCAGCGCGGTCCGCGGGGGTTGTGAAGCGGGGGAGAGCTGGCACCAGTTGGACACACAGAGCAGGCGGAAAATGCCAAAGCAGCGCATTATTGTTGTTATTACAGAATTCGAGGGGAAAAACATCGTTTTTACCGGTTCTGTTTACCACAAGCATTGTTTTTTTTTCTTGTATTTGTATTTGTATTTGCCTAAAGGCAACAATTTGATTTTCGCTCAATTTTGCTTGGTGGTTGTTTTTTTGCCCACTGTGTGTGTGTGTTTTGTGAGAGCGTGTTTGTGAAAGCGTTGCCCAAGGGTAGCCGCTTAATTGATTTCGATAAATAACTGAATTTAATTAAAAAGTATACACGAATTCGCAGAAACTTTACCTCAGCAAGAGAGTCGAATTAATGCCTCCTTAAGACCCGAATAATTATGCAGAAAGTCCGATCAAGTTCTATAGAATAACAGTGTCTAAGAACTTAGGTGAGCAATTAAGTAAAGGTGCAATTAAGCCACAACTCGGCGAGTAAATTTGATTCTCTTGTTTACTTGTTCACTTAGTCAGTTATATTTTCAATACTGAAATGCGTTTCCATTTACAGATCGTTGCTCCGGATAGACGGGCGAAAGAAAATCATGACCGAAAAGTACGACGGCAACGGTGACTTTTCCGCCTTTAATGACGACGATAACGAGTTTGGCGGCAAACCACGCAAGTCTGCCGCTGGTGGAGCTCCCGGCGGCGCCCACAATGGTGACAGCCACGATCACGGGCACCATGGCACAGATTCCGGCGGCAGTGTGCAGATCAACGAGAAGGCCAACGAGTACATACGCGACTGCATGGCTGAGCGGAACCGCATGGACAGGAAGTTTCCCATTGCCGAAAAGCTGCTGGAGGGCGGTAAGTGAAGGTATCGCCTAATTCCACACTGATAGCTAATCCTTATCAATTGTAGAGATTGAAAAAGTGCAGACCACAGGAAGGATACCATCCAGGGAGCAAAAATATGCTGATATCTATCGAGAGAAGCCATTGCGCATCTCACAGCGTGTCTTGGTGCCCATAAGAGAACACCCCAAGGTGAATATCAGCAATCTAAGCAGGAATACTTCCTACAATCCCATAAATATTTGCAGTTCAATTTTGTGGGCAAGCTCCTGGGACCAAAGGGCAACTCCCTGCGCCGCCTGCAGGAGGAGACGCTCTGCAAGATGACCGTCCTGGGCCGCAACTCCATGCGTGATCGTGTCAAGGAGGAGGAGCTGCGCAGCTCAAAGGATCCCAAGTACGCGCACCTTAACAGCGACCTGCATGTGGAGATCTCCACTATAGCGCCGCCCGCCGAGGCCTATGCCCGAATTGCCTACGCAATGGCCGAGCTGAGGAAGTATCTGATCCCAGACAGCAACGACATCATCCGGCAGGAGCAACTGCGCGAGCTGATGGACAGCACTAGCCTGAATGACAACGACACTGGCAAGAATGTCGGGTACAAGAAAAACTCGCACATGCAGGGTGGCGGCGGTGGCGGCAACAATGCCATGGGTGGCTCCATAAATCCCATTGGAGGGGCCAAAAATGCAGCGCATCATAGTTATAGGTACTGAGTATCTCTTAAGGCTTACATGAGCTTCTTTATTACAATTCTATTTCCGATTTTTTCAGGGGCTCGCAGCAGCAGTCGTCCTTCAGCAAAAATGTGCTCGCACCCAAGCAGAAGGTGATGTCCATACTGGAAAAGGCCAGGACGGCCATGGATGAGACGTACGGGTGGGTGTTTGTTGGGGATTTTTCATCGTAATTCCCTTTCTAATATCTTGATTTCCCTAAAGTCGCGGCTATGACGACGGCATTGGCTATGATCCGCATCAATCGTACGATAACTACTCCTATGGCAGTCATGGTCATGGGTCACACGGGCCACCAGCCAACATTCTGGGCGGCGTGGGCGGCATCAGCAGTGGCGGTGGACGAGGAGGACACTACGACAGCTCTGACTACGAGCCGGATTATGGAAGGAGGGACTACTATCAGCATTCCCCGGGCTATTCAGGTGAGAAGGCTGGCAAGTCTCTAGCTTTACGAGAATACTTCAAGGAATACTTTCAGCTGGCGGCGGCGGAGGCGGTGGCGGAGGTGGCCTAGGTACCGGCGGTGGTGGTGGTGGCTCCCAAACCAATGCCATTGGCGGCTCCGGGCTCAGTTCGAATCACAATCGCAGTCATGTTAACAGGTGAAATTGGCTGGGTCCTAGCAGCAGCAGCAGTGCCAGCGGAGGTCGTGCCGCCACCCACAATCTGACCATGAAATCCCAAACCCATAGCAACAGCAACAACAGTTTTACGCCCAATCACCAAGGGCCAAGTGAGTGCCACAGTGGCAAGAGCATCAATCCCAGCAACTACTACTTCAACGGCAGTGGCAAGGTGAGTCTGGCCACCTCTGTTCCAGCAGAGTCTTAATTTTAATCGTTTGTTGCAGCCACAACAACAACGATCGCTAGCGAATCTCCCACCGCAGCTATCAGCCCGCAACAGCAGCAGCAGCAGTAACAATAACCCCAACAGTATCAACACTAATAGCCATAACTTTCATAAGGTCACCAACACAGGTGACGCGAAGAACTGCAACGAGGCCTCATTCCTAACCGCGTATCATCATCACCCACTGAGCTCCATGGAGGGGTCAAAGAGTGCCAACAACAGCATCCACAACCATCACAACACGACATTAGGCAGTAAAAACCACAACAACAACAACCACATCAACACTACAACCACCACAACCGCTACAGTGCCCAATATGCTATTAGTAAGGTATTGAAATGAGCATGGAACTCAACCCAACTCCTTGGTCCTCGCACAGACACACAGCCCACATCAAATCATGTGGTACAAACCAGGTCTTTGCAAATGGATAAACGGGGATCGCTTGCTTTCTAACCAATACCCAACCCACGCTTATTGATTTGCAATGGCCTGGAACACCAGTCACTCTATCTCTAAATCCAAATTAACATTCTCTTACAGACCTGCTAACAATCCTTCTTCGCTACACATTGGCACATTTCCGTTCTTGCCAGTGCAGTTTTTCTGAATGCAAGAACCACAACATCTCAACATCACTCTGTACACTCGATTCATAAGGTTAGAGGAGGCGTGGGAGGCGTAGGAGCAAGGAGGAGGAGTATTTACAAATGGACAAAATGAACTTTACGATATATACATGCTACAAAACAAAAGAAAACATATACAGAACATAACAGATATATTTATACATATATTTTTGCGTGCAAGGAGGAGGCTGGAGGAAAATCAACAAGTCGAAACCTTACTTTCGCGTTGGCTATTAAACATACACACCAAACACTCACACACACCACAGACACACTCTCGCAATGTGTCCAGTTTTTTACTCTCTATTTACAAGACATCTCTAAGATATATTCAAGAAAGAGCCTGAACGATTAGTGACAACTGATACAGCAAGACAAAGCTATATGCATATGTATAGGGATAGCAGGAGCAGCAGCAGACAAAATCTATGAGATTAACTAACTTAATAGAATATAATACAATTAATAATAATAATAATTAATACAGAGGGCACATTTAAACCATAATTTTATTTATATATGCATATATTTGGCAACAAAACTAACGATACAGATAAAGAATATATATACATATATATATATACACTTACAAATTCTAATATTTACATAATTAAACGAAGGCCGGAGTGTTGACACGAACAGATTAAACAGAATCAACTTTAAAATACCTAAACAATTAAATCGAATAATCGAGCATTCAGCATAAAAGTATCTATACAAAATAACTAAAAGAAATACAAAATATATACAAAAGTTTATTGTGAATCAATGTCCCATAGTTATGGGCAGTGCTGCAAATGATTACTTTATTAACTAAACGAAACACCAGATACGAAAACAATAACAGATTAACGAGAATACTTGAGGATAACAAACAGAATATTCGATTTACTTAAAAAGTTAAATAAATTAATGCGAAAAACGTAACTCGAACTAAAAATTAACGTAAATTACCAAATAATTCTATGTACTTAACCCCATTTAATCCAGGAAATAACTTATATAACTTGTAAAACTAACAAAAAGTTAATGAAAACAAACATATAATCTTGTAATCGACAACAGTTGCCAAGCTCAAGCTTCAAGTTTTCGTTTCCTGTTTGATTAATTAACATAATTACCAATTAGTTTCTAAAATAAAAAAAAGGGAAATCTATCCTCTGTAGAGCTTAAGTAGAACCAAGAAAGAGTGCCAAATGTATGTAGGAAGGTGATCGACGGAGCGAAGATCCTGAAATAACCAATTGAAATGCCAATTTATAGATATTACATCATTATCATTATCAGTTTTTATAGATATCTAACCTAATTTGACTCTACTAAAACGCAGTGAAATACACAATATTTCACATAAAGAATAAACGATATCTTGTCCAAACAAAAGAAACATTTACTTACAACCAATGTGAAACGTTAAATTGTTGAAAACAATTAAAATCTAGTTTTTAAACGAATATCAAATAAAATACAAATAATACAAAGAAGAAAGGGAATTACAACCATTTATTACAAATAATTATTGTTGTTACAAATTATACAGAATAAAAATAATAAACGAAAATATATAACAACAAAATGCTACTTTAGGGGCGCTTTCAAGGCCCCCCAAAAAAATTATATATATAATTATGGTAACAAGTTAATGAATTAACCGAAACAACAACAACAACAAAGCCCCCGCCCTAACAACAATAAGAATATATATACACTTATATTATATACATACATACCTACAAGAAATGAATTA